>JAMKCH010019581.1:0-21710 GCA_023653785.1 Ophioderma brevispina
ATAATAAAACGGTTTTGAAGATTTAAAAACATTGCATGATCGTCACGTTGAATCATAGATTTGATTCACATGAAACATGTTCTCAGTCATCCAGTTGATGAAATCAATTTGGAAATAAATCAATTACTGGGATCCAGAAGTGGAGTCGAGCTTCGCTTTTGCAGTGTGGTTGTCGGTTTGGTTGAATGAAGAGTAAGCTCCGTAATGTGTGAACGATTACAACGAAACCTTCCATACAAATTATAGAAGATTACCACGAGGATTACAATTACACCCGTCAGTTCATAAAGCAAACCTAAGGGTACCGTCGCTGCCAATTCGATCCAGATCATCAAGGCACGCGAAGAATACAAAAATGCACGCTGGTTCACCTGGACATTTTCAGATGTTTCGCCAAATGATTCTTTTTTAATCTTTGGTTGCTTGGTTGGTTCTGGAGGACAAGTCTCGCTGAGTTAATCTATTGACCTTCGTGAAAGCGCCCTATAGCGACCATCACTTAAGTGCGTCTTTTCAATTCCGGGCATTTGACAGTGAATTTGACTTTGGGGATGTTTAGTCAAGGGGACTGTGACTCCCGTGGGATTTTCAATGATTAAAGCATCACACCCTATTTAGATACATGAGTAGGTCTCCAGAGAACAAGACAAGTTTTGATGGAGAATTCCCAGGGGTGGCAGATGGCCGCCATCTTGATTTTCACAATGGCTTGCCATTTTTGGTTAAATTTTCAAATCATAACTCGGTTGTGAATGTGCTAGAGGCTAGTTTTGTGCCAAACTTCATGTTAAACACCTACAACTCTCTGGAAGCATAAAGCTGATTAGAGGATGACATTAAGGACTGCCAGCCATTTTGTATTTCAAAATGGCCTCCAATTACCAGATTTATTGTACATTTTTTCATCAGTAATTTTAGTGTTGAGTTTCATTCAAATTTATCTAATGGTGACACAGTCTCCATTAACATTTTACCGAATTCCCTCATATTTGGTACCCGTCGTATTAGTCAGGGGAGACTGTGAATCCCGGGTTTTCAAAATGCTGCCATTTTGGTATATTTTTCAAATCATAACCCGAGTTGTGAATGTGGCTAGGAAGCTGTTTTGGTGCCAAACTTCATTTTAAACACCTACAACTCTCTGGAAAGGATAAAGCTAGATTAGAAGAGAACCTTAAGACTTGCAAGCCATTTTGTTTTTTTCAAAATGGCCGCCATTACCATGTTTATTGTACATTTTCAGCAGTAATTTTTTATGTTGAGTTTCATATAAATTTAAATTATGGTTGACACGTCTCCATTTATCTAGTCCAGATGTATATAAGATGTTTCCTATTTGGAAATTAAAAAATGCTACCTTTACCAACAAAATGCTAAAATTATGAAAAAATGAGGAAACAATTATCTAGAGCATTTTGCGAAAGCTATTGTCGTTTTTGTCGGCACCGGAGTAAAGTTTACGGCTTGTGCCACTGCCACCCCCCCCCATTGGTAAAACGAGGCTACACAAGATACAAAAACACTGTTACAATATACAACAGCACAACCATAATCACATCACTGTAGAATTGTAGAGCATCTATTTGTATGAGTACATAAAAGGCTTCCTGTATGGAGTCGTGAAGTCGTTGTATAAAGGTGGAATGTTGAGTACTCTATTTGGTATAAATCCAAACTGCATTGTGTATTGGTTTAATTGGTATAATTCCCACAAAATATTTAATCAAGAACAACTCACGATTAATAATTCACTTTGCAGGAGTCCTATAACAGACAAAAAGATAGGGCCAGAATGTGCCCACAAAACATCAAGTGAGCATATCTTTTTTTTTTTTTTTTTGGTTTTTTTTTTTTTTTTTAAACTCTTTACAAGTGCACTTTGGAGTTGTTTAATTGGTGATAAGCCCCACAAATATGGATTCATCATGACAAGCTGCACCAACACCATCAATCCACTTTGTATTTATTCTTTGGTTATCCAATCATGACGATGTAAGGTTCTAAATCACGGTTTTCATCCTCATTTGCCAGGATGGGCCCGGGAACATTGGTTCGGTCCACAATTTCTTGAATTCATCGGACTCAATTGAACACCCAGTAAGTTCTGTCAGTTTCAGTCCATTCATGTCTTGCACTACTTGTTGGCACATCAGACTTGGCACAATCATTTCACCAAATGAATTATTGCAGTGGAACAGGAGGCCAATTCATCACTGGGTTGAATTTTGTCATCACGAAACCCCCTCTGTAGTAATTGGGTCCGCCACACCATGGATTTGATAGGTCATTGTATCCTATCGTCGCCGAGTGGTATCTCATTTGTAGCTATAAAAGTGCTACTCTGTAGAGCAGACCATCCGATTGTGCCTGTTTACCTGCCTAGTTGTTACTTGGCGCAACCAAAACAAATCCTCATATAAAGAAATAAAGGGCTCGCCAGCTGCCACACTTACACTGTTTACATACATCTCTATTTTGTTTAATTTCGTACAATAAATACACTGACACACAACGCTTTTGAGGGCAGCAATAGATTGCTTCAGATATGTTTCCTGCCCACTCCGAGCAGTGAAGGACATAATCTCATCTGAGCCAATTTCTTTCAAGTCCTTCCAAAACGTCACTTTCCTTTGCCAGCAATCTCCCAGTGACATCTTTCCATGATAGTGGTATGGAAAAGGTGAAGAATGCGCCTTCTGAGCAATCCAAACATTGTAAAATAGGGGCATATGGTCTTCTTATATACTCCCGACAAAATGTATCTATACGAGGTTTGGGTCCGCAGATGGCCTAGTAGACTGAGCTTCTGTGTATGGTGAATAAACTCAATACCGATTGTGGCATCAAATTATTTTGTAGCATTAGACTATGTAGAATGAGCTTTGTGTGTTGCGTCTTGGATGATGGTGAAACCTACATGACCTAATTCAATTTCTCGATGTTTCGATTTGCACAAGGCAAAAACAGGCACAATCAGAGGGTCTGTCGGCCTCCGAATAACCCTGCACTTTTAACACTATTCATGCGCCCCTACCACTCAATGTTTTGGTACAATGAGAGTGTACCTAATCCTAAGTTACCTCAGGCCCAATTACTACGGGTAGGCTATGTGAATAGGAAATTCAAGCCTGTAATGACAATCTTTGCTCCTTCTACGGATGCAGTAATTCATTGGTGAAGTGTGATTGTTCCAAGCTTTGATGTGCAAGTAATTATGCAAATGTGGAAAGAATGGACTATTCTGTACAGAACTTTGTGGAAGCTTCATTGAGTCTGATGAATGCAACAATGCGAAATAGTGTAACCTAACCAGATACCCACAACTGTTAAAAATGACCTCAAAAAGTTGGGACTCACAAATGGCAAATAACTGTACAAATTGTCATTTTTAACTGCTATGAGTTCCCCAGCTTCCAGTTAAATGTTTTTTTATGGTCATTGTTAAACAGTACATCATAAAACCGCCGCTGACACAGTTGATAGAAAACTTAAAATTGTGTTAAAACATAGAATTCACACTAAGTGGAAGTTGGGACTATTACCAATTAAACAACCCCGCAGTGGCATTTTTACAGAATTGTAATTAAATGTTCGCTTATTTTTTTTTTTGGTCACATCTACTTCATCTAATCTGCTATGACATATGAAGCATGCAAATGGTTATAGTGTCGCTTGGTTCCTTGATAAATCAACATTCGTTGTACTCATACAAATACACAATTCCACAGTGCACTTTTAAAGACGCATACCAAATAGACTCGTTCCCCCTCCATTTTAAAATACACCACTCTGGACTACCCTAACAGGCGTTTTAATGGACTCATACAAAATAGACTGCGCTACAGTTCTTGTGTGGTGTAATCATGGGTTCTATGTACATAGACAGTGGTTTTGTTATTTCTTTAGACACAGTTTAATCGGTAGGTTTAGTAATGTTGTAATTAGAATTCATCTCCACTTGGCCGTTCCAATACAATGTACTATTATTTTATGAACAGTATACTAAGTGCATTTACCTTTCTCGGGTCAGTGACATCACTGCGATTCATTGCCCAAAGCATTAAATCGTGAGCCTTGATTGAAATTACTGGCGTTTTGAACGTGTGCAGGTAGATAGTCATCTGGACTCATCACTCCACCGGTACAACGTGAAGAATATAAGGGTCAGTTTTACTCTTCAGGCCAAATTTACGTTTCATGAGTTTATTCCGTTGGTTTTGGTCTGTTGAGCACGGACTTTTTACACTAATGTCAAAGACGATATAATCCGGCTCCTAGACTACAATGAATAGTGGTGAAGATTCAACTTAATCAAGTTCCCTATTCTTCACCGTTTAGGTGGACTATGAGTCCGGCATGACTATAAACCTTCTACACCGGGTGTAGAAGTAACCATTGGTCGGCATACTCATATTTCCGGGAACAATGGTGACATATGGCAATCGTTCCGTTGACTCTTTACGCAACCATAGTTTTCACGCTTTATTCTGTTATCGTCCTATAGCCCCGGACTATGGCTCCTAACGGACTATATCTGCTTTTCACACACCGGTGTAAAGTAACCATGCTCCGGCTACTCACAGTCCGGGAACATGGTGAACAATAGAGCCATCGATTCATTTGACTCTTTACGCATACATTAAGTTTCACGCTTTATTCCGTTAGCGTCTATGGATCCCCGGACGATGGCTCCCACCGTACTATATCTCTTTCACACCGGCATTAAATGTACGAGTAAAATACCTGCCGTTACCGTGTTGATACTCGCTGACTCGTGAAGCCAAATGCACCATACATTCAGGTTCATAATTGCCCTATGAATACCTTGTATTGAAATAAGTTACACAAAAAAGACCTTGTATAGTGTCACAATGGCAGCCATTTTGAAATACAAATTATACAGATGGAAGGGAAGATTAACTATTTACCTCACAAATCCAAACATCTATATATACCTTGACTAGATAAATGAGACTGTGCCACTAAAATTAATTTGTATGAAACTCCACCACTAAATTTTCTGCTGAAAATGTACAAACCATGTAACATGCAGCCATTTTGAAAAACAAAGGCTGCAGTCTTATCTTCGATCTTATCCTTTCCAGGGTGTTTAACATACAAGTTATCGGCACCAAAACTAGGCGCCTAGCACATTCACAATCGAGTTAGATTTGAAATTAACCAAAATGGCGGCCATTTATTGAAATCAAGATGGCTGCCATCTGCCCCCCTGGGAATTCTCCATCACAACTTTTCTTGTTCTCTGGGACTCTGGGACCTACTTAAGGTCTCTAAATAGGTGTGATGCTTTAATCATTGAAATCTCACGGGACTTCATATCAACCCACAGTCCCCCTAACTAGTTAAAGAGGCGCTATTATGATTTTTAGCCTTCTCGGAAATTCCAAGGTGCCTATGATCGAGGTTTTAACGGTATATGCCGCCTTATAATTTTAATATATCAGTTAAAGGTAGTAACGTATGGATTCAATTAATTTGTTTTATAAATTATTTCTAATTTGCATCACCAGAACCATTCAGTTGACATGTCCCTGAAAACGACATGTCAAAATTTGGCACTTTCGAACAAAAATTTTTTGCTTTGCACAATACATCTCGGGAAAAAAGGGTCTACTGATGGTTTACCTGTCAGTTGATGCATAATTTAATACTCTTCAAATTGATATCTAACTTGTTTCATTTCAATATAGGAATAATTCCCAAAATCCAAAACGGTTTCCCCTACCCCTTGATTTTTTTAGTGTGTGAAAAATATTGTTGTTCAATAAAATTGGAACTACGAGAAAGCTAAAAGGCTATAGGCCTTGAAAGTTTTATCGATATGCCCATTCAAGCCCTACATAGTTATGGTATTAACTTTTTTTCACCCTGTCTAAAATTTTGAGAATTTTTTTTTTTATCAATTTGCGGTATCCAAATTTTACCTAAAATTTGCCGTTTCAAGAACCCGTGAAAAAAAAAACCACAAGGGTGACATTGTTGAAAATTAATCGATTATGCCCAAGATACATATTGCACAAGAATATTTATAAATTTGTCAAACTACAAAATAATTTGAGAATTTTTTTTTTATCAAGCAAGATGCAGTTATCACAAATACCATATTTTTCTATGGGACTCGCATTGCGCAATACCCCAAAATGCGATATCTCGGAACACATCCAACATTTTGCATTTTTGACTTCAGATTTGGATTCTACACAAAATTTTAACGTAGAAACATGTTTTGTTTCATTGTCAAAGCACCTTCAGATTTTTACACTTTTGGCAGTAAAACCTAGGTCTAATCTGAAACCATGTCCTCTCTTTGGAAGCTCTGCAAGTCCTGGTTTGATGCTATATGAGCATGAAGGGCATTCCATAAGCCTACAGAGAACGGGAGAAATGATCTTCTGTGGGAGGCCAAGTTGGACCTTGGGAATTCACAGCAAGATCATGAGACCTGACCGAATGCCTAAGGCTAAGGCCAAGTTTGCAAAACATCTCTAGCACCAAATTGTACTTTGCTGGGAATGCCCGTGAGTCTCACTCCTAGCCTCAGTTGGGGCTCATAACTCGATCCCAACAAATCATCTAATAAAAGTGCTCTTCACACTAGGCAGAAGATTGATTCAGTTCATTATGCAATTGATCACCATTTGTATCATGTTGTATAGACTTCAAATCAGATTCCAAATTAATAATACTACTTTGTCACAACTGCATCACACCCATCACTTTTGTGCCCTTTCAAAGAAACACACATATAGCCTATAAGCATCTACGAAGGTGATAAGCAAGTCACTTAAAATATGGTCATATACTTCAGATTTAAAGGGGCATTTCATGTTCCACAACCTCGTTCCCCCAATTTACCTCGAAAAAGTTTAGATTTTTATATCATCAGAACCGTTAGCCTTAGTAATCCATGTGTACCATATCTTACATGCAAATTTGGTCGTATCTATAAGAAATTTGCAATTTTGTATTTTCTGTCCGTAAACGGACAGAAATTACAGCACAGTGGATGGGACCGTGGGAAACAAGCATTTGCTCATAACACAAAACCACAAGACTCGGGATCAACTCAAATTTTGTGAATAAAGCTTTTTCAAGGATGTCTAGTGAACATGAATAAAACCCAGAAGCGTGCTGAATCACAAAATGCACCTTTCAAATACTCATCAGTGACCACCAAATAAATGCTCCTGCCTCGGAACGAAGTTAAACTTCATCAAACGAGGCAGTCTCAAACCACTAGCGTCACCTGCTTCACAATCCATTTCTTCACTCTTCTGACAAGTTCACCTCCTCAGGACCTTGATCTTGGCATGCGACTGACCCCCACCATGACATTCAGGTCTTATGGTGTATATATGACATGAGTGTGATGGCCAGTGGGGAGTTAAGTTTTCCATGCATAAGCAAATTGAAAAAGGTTAGCCAAAATTAATTTTGGTTTTAAAGGCTGACTCAGAGATTTTTGCTGAGGGGCATCAATTTTCAAACAAATCCACGTTGTTGCAATATACATAAGGTGTTCATGTGCTAATCACTGCTGTGAAATTAACTCAGCTCAAATCAAGTCCTCATATAGAAAATCACACTTGATAAAATCCAGAATCAGGGAAATTTTGGTATACACGGTATCCTATGGCACTGTTATACTGTGCATAATGTTAACTGCATGACAAGGAAAATCCGATTCATCTTCTAACTTTGGAAATTAACATTTAGTAAACTATCTTTAGTCCTAGGTAATATTTTCATTACCCCACAACACAAATTATATACCCGAAATATCTGAATCAGCCATTAAAGCACAACACAGACAGACACAAACACTTTGGATCGTATGCTCCCTGCAACAAGTGTGGCCACACAAAAAGGAAGCTGTTTTATATCTTAACGTACATAATTATGATAGTATTCAGAAAAAGCTGCATTAATCTTAAAATATGGCACTTTCAATAGCAAATTTCATAAATAAATTGCTCCGTGCGAAAAGCTGTAATAGCTTTCATCTGTCTCACCTGCTACAAAGCAGCGTTTATGACTGGCTAATCCTATGATGACATAATTATTTTTGTTAAAAATTGTTTTAAAAGAGATAGAGCTCACCTGCTTTCTTTGATTACAGTTAAGAGAGTAGCATAGGTTGTGATAATGATTTGGAAGCATTTAAATGAAAGAGGAAAGACATGAAGATATCACTAACAAAATGCAATGCTTTATTCAGAGGTGGTATTATGTACTAAATTTTATTACAACACGGAAGAAAACAAGAACAGATTGGAACGGAAAAGCATACCAAGACACCTCCCAATGCAACCCCCTTTCAGTCATGGATTCCTTCAAATCAACTACGAAAGTCTCGATGCAAATTGCTTTACCTCGACACAGTATATATTGACAAAAACAACATGAGATGTTATGCTTTCTCTACTGCAAACACACATTCCTCGGTTTATGGGACTCAAATCGAACGAGGGTAACCTTTTGCACATACCTCCATTAGTTTTCAGTTCATGGTATAGAAATATTACTTCTACTACGACTACCATTTGAGGGGCAGGGCAGTTCAACCCTGGATACGTGTAGACCAAAGGGTATTTTGAGTCAATCCCACAATGCACCAGTTTTGGGAAATTTCACCTCAATAGGGTCATGTGATCCCATAAAAATCCTATTTTTAACACATAAAAACACTGACTTTAATGCTCATTTTAGCCCACAAAGCATTAGTACTTAGGGAATTTTTAGCATGATTATGAAATATCTTGTGGTTCTTAAACTTTTGCAACACTTATTATCCCTAAGTACTGACATGTGTTTAGTACAGTACAGTATAGAAACATTGCCATGCATCATGGGATTGATTCAAAACACCCTCTGCATGTAGACCGTGATAAAGAAACCAACATTTAGACGAAGCTTCCCCAGAAAATGGCACCATAATGTCAACATTTTGGAATAATATCAGCCTAGACTTCCCACATTTCCTTAACTTACTCTACATCTAAAAAAATAATTTACATTTCTGGGATTTAAAGAAATACAGCATAATTTTATTCTGAATTGGACATTGAAAATATGTTTTCTATTATGTCTGTTGTACAGACTAGTGGAAAACAACCGAATTGCGAATATTCCATATATGGAAACTCTTTGAAGAAATTGATTCACGGCATTAATTTTCCAGATTAAAACTTCTTGTGCGAAACTATGTGCGATTTACAATATTCACTGGCTAAGAACAGACATGCCTTACTTATTTAAAGGCACTATCAGTGATTTGCTAAATCAGAAAATCAAAAAATCATCAAAAATCAGATTTTTGCATAACAAGTACAGGTATCCTAACATACCCTGCAAATGATAGGACCAGAAGCAACCTAATAAGGACAAAATCGGAAATTTTAGTCATTACTGTCCGTACGGACACTTTCTACAACACGTAATTGAATGGATATTCCTATCTTTGACCAAAGCCGTTTTATTCCTTTTCTGTAAATTTTCAGTTGGAAAAACTTATGAGAATTCTACAGAATTATCCTTCACTTTTAAGCTATCTGAAAATTAATAGATTTTGACTCTTTCGGATTAATCACTGAGAGTCTTGAATGTGTTGATTGTGTTCCCCAATTCATGTAATGTAATGTCAAAAACTCTTTATTTAAAATATTGCCGTTAACGATTTTTAAAAGTCTACTACCCAAATACACTTGTTGAACAGCATGTACGAGTAGTTATTCTAGGGCTGCACAATCCATATTTTTATAGATTAACGTCAATATTTTATTAGATTTCCAGAAGTCATGCACTTTTGTAGGCATAGCATAAATATGACTTTTATTTAGCTGATCAATGTGGAAGTATAATTGATTGAGGAAGTGTCATAATGGATAACCTTTAGTGAACATACAAGCTGGAATTTTGATTTGGAGCAGGATAGTATATATTTCAAAAGGGGGATAAAAATCAAATGGTTTGTGGGCATATTATAAATTAAATGCATTTAGATTTCACATCATAATTCTGAGTGTCTTAAAGGGGGATGGCCCGATTTAAGGATACGAAGATTTCATCTTGGGATAGTTGGCATTCACTCCAAAACCCCATCGTTAAAGTTTTCGCGCCAATATTTCAATCCGTTTTGGAAAAAAACTTTGTGAGAGCTAAACCGGATTTTTTAAGCCCCATAGAGTACTGTGTAAAATTAATTATTGGTCGCCAAATGGGTCACATTTTCGCTGATAACTTCTAACCAAACATCCTTTGGCTCTAAGATTTCACGGGGTAAAATGAGAAAAATAGTAACTTTCTTCTGCTATCAAAATTTTTGACCACTTCCGGTAAATTTTGAGCTTCTGGACGAGGCTAATTAGCGATCGGCCCTGGACCTTTAACATCAAAGAAGGTTGCCATAACCCAGAGGGTGTTTTGATTCAATCCGCCACATGCACAGTTTTTGGGAAATTTCACCTAACAGGGTCAGAACCCATAAAAATCCTATTCTTAACATCATAACATCCTTCCTTCATGCTCATTTTCCCCAAAAGCATTAGTACTTAGGAATTTTTAAGCATGATTATACATGTGTTACAGGCCCAAAGAATTAGCAATGAGTTATTTCACTTTGAGCAAGATTAAGTCATAAATTAAGCACATAAAATATTATAAATATCTAAGTAATACAATATGGGACATACCTGGGGTTGTGTGCATAACTGTTGTGTATGTAGCAATTAGAATTCAAGGTATCAGCCCGCGAGAATGTTCTGGAATTTTAACTTGAGACTAGGAGGTCAACTAGCCTAACTCACGGTGATATGTGTCTGGCTATAGATGGCCCCCTACTGTATCTACAGGCACAGTGCTGTGTGGGGGTGATGGCTATGAACATTCTACTATGGGGAACATTGGAGCTGTATCCAGAATTATGATGTAATGGGACTATATTTAGCACCTGACTCATATAGCGAGGACCAATCCTTCAGTATTGTTTGAGAGGATATAAAGCCCTGGTGAGAGAAGATTAGCAGAGTATCACAACACAGTACTCCAAGGAGAGTTTACATACCATCATGCTCCAAGTTATTAGCAGAGTTACATACCATCATGCTCCAAGTTCTTAGCCAAGTTTCTTCTAACATCTTGCCTCCAAGTTATTAGCAGAGTTTCCAACAGAGTGACATCCAGTTGTTCCCAAGGTAGTGACAGTGACAGTAAACATTGTCGTCCTATAGTGGACATTGTCTAGTTGTCACAGCCCAACAGTTTTCGTCCGATTGTGTCGCCGTGTTCGGTTTCCTATTTCGGGCCTCTGAGTTTATCCAAGGATAAACAGCTACATCACTTTTGGCTTTATATTGAAGTCGACCTCCGAGCTTCGGGAGTCTTAAGGAGCTGGTTTTCTTCAATCAGGACAAGTCGTCCGTTTGACACGTCCACTACTGGAAAGTTAAGTTTTACGCTTGAATATTCGCCAGGACTCTTTTGCAAGTTCGGCATCTTAATGGTAATCTCGCTGCAGCCCGCTTCGCGGCACACACCAGGAAGTAAGTTTAGTAGTTCATTAATTAACAACTTTATTTGATGATCTTGATTATTGAATCCTAATCGATGTTTGAAGATATTGATTTAAACACACAATTAAAATAATACTTTGTTTTAAAATTTGTAAACCAAGTTCACAGTGTTTGTCTGTTTTCAGGAGTTTGGGAATCCATATTTTTGAGGTGGTTTTGGCCTTGGTCAAGGTGACCGTAAAATTGGGGGCTCGTCCGTGAACTACACTGTAAAAAAAAAAAAAACATACATTTTTTTTTTTAAATTTTGAACAAAGTTTGATTGTGTGTTAACTTTGATATCTGTGCTGTATATTGTTATTTGTGACAAAAGTGTTCATACACGATGGCGTTTAACGCAAGGAGTTTATTAAAATGTTTACGTGGAGAAGTTTGATGTGCTCAAAACGCCGGACTTAATGGATTTGGTCAAGTATTATGGGATGAAGTTAGGCATTCAATGAGGAACAGTTAATTAAAAACCAGTTAAAGCCCGTCCTTGTTGAGGAAGATATACAGATGAGGATGTTTGGAAAACATAGTGGAAATTCGGATAGTCAGACTATGCTCTGAATGAACCAGATGGAATGCAAATGCAAATAGAAATGGCCAAATTAGAACATTCAAGAAGAACAGAAAGCGAGACAAAGAAAGGAAAGGCAAGACAAGTACAATTAGAGAAGGAGAAACGTGAATTAGAAAAGGCTCTGAAACACAGAAACTGATGCCAAATTCCATGGAACAAAAAGAAAAGAGGACAGATTAATTGTAACAGAAAGAAAAAGAAGACAGATTTTACAATTGATGAAAATAATGAAGTTGGCAGAAATTGAAGCCAACAATTAGAAACAAGAAAGTTAGAAAGGCACATCTGGCTCCTCCTCACACTCATGTTTTGATGCCACCAGAACCATCAAATTAGTTTCAACATTTAGGGAAACAGAATTTGCCACGTAAGTTTTTGCACTTCGAGAATATTGCCGAAAGCCTTACGTGGGCCTAACCATCAATGGACAACATTGCTTCAGACTGTGTTTATGGGAAACCTAGAGAGATCTACTCATTCCTATCAATTGATCAGTGCGGTGATGATGAATTAGTAAAGTCAGTCTATTCTTAAGGCCTATGAGTTAGTGCTTGAGGCGTATAGGGGGCAAAATTTCGGAGTGCGAAAAACTTGCAGATCAACTCATGTCGAGTTTGCTAGGGGTCAGGAACAATGTTTGGATAGGTGGCTCACTTCCAAGAAGTGAAACAAGACTTCAATCAACTTAGCAGTTGTTTAAAATTGAGCAATTCAAGCAGTGCAATCATGCCGACATTAAACTCATTTGGATGAACGCGATATCAAAGATTGAAAAGGCAGCACCAATAGCAGATGATTACGCCCTCGCACATAAGTTGAGTTCCAGCAATGTACGGGTGGGCCTAATAAGTCAATCAGAATTACAAGAGTTAATTCAAATACTATAGGCCCTTACCAAAAACCAAAGTAGATAATTCCAAAGTCATGGTTCTACTAGAAGAAACTTTAAGTTCAGGTTCCTCCAGTCAGGGGAATCAGGGTCCTTCTAGTGCCAAACCAAGTCAGGGAATGGTTTTAATCAATGTACTTGCACCTATTGGCCGGATTCAGGTCATGTTATGGCACGCTGTTGGAAGTTGATGGAAAAGCAGATGCCATGAATGGGAAAGTCTGCTCCCACAGGTGGTTCTGTGTCCCTTAACCACAGGTTAGTCCAGGCTATAACAGAAAGATGTTGAGTCTGAGAAAGTTAGGAAGACTTTTAACCATTTGTTTTGGAGGGTCCAGTGTCGCTTGATGGTGCAAAGTTGTTTCCAAAAACCTATAAAGATCATGCGTTACCCATGTTGTGCCAGTCAGTAATTTTGGAGGGGTCATTGCCTTTACTGAAGTTAGTGGCAACGGTGAGAATGCTTTGATCCAGGTATAGGCATGAGATTATTATTTGTCCCTCTTCACAAGGTTGAATTTGAAGTCTGAATTGGTCCTCAGGTACAGTCATAGTTTGAGTAAGGCCTGACTTCATCAAAGGTGTTTCAATTATTATTAGGGAAGGATTTGCAGGCGGGAAGTACAGCCCGGACCAATTGTTACCCACAATCCCTGCACAGAATTAGATGGTGATGCAGAATAGTGGCAGTGTATCCAGCCGGTGCAGTTACTAGGATTATGGCTAGTATGTGCTTTGATTTTCTTTGTGCATGAACGAAGAATAAGAATTCATCTTCTTATTACATAAAGATGCCGTATTGTACCTATCCAATTGCAAGGCGATCTAATACATTGGTAACATCAAATATGCAAAAAACCTGCGTTCTAATAAAAATTGGGGTGTTTCCTATCTGGAATGTCCTCATGTCGCTTTGTTTAAGCTAACTGTCCAAGTTTTGGTATTGATTTGATTTATTCGGACAAGGTCCATGGATTGCCCAAGAAAGCCTCGACAGGAAGCTTATTTCCCATTGGGGTCCATTTACTGGGATGGAATTAGGACAGCCAGGGTTAATCACCCTACTCTTTTCGACACTGACTGTATTGCAGGCACAGGTATGACTCTCTGTACATGGACCCGAACCCCCGGCCCCTTTGTTTTTAAAACGTCCCCTCCGAAGGATGGGGTATTATCAAAAAGGGTCCAGTGCCCATGTCCAACTGAACTGTGGGGGGAGCAAATGCCAATTTCAATCATAGCTCTTGTACCGATTACCATCCAGAATTTTAGTACCTGATTAATCCCTTCAGTGGTCTATGCCGGGGTTGACGGGGACCTCTAGCCCTTGTAGCACCAAAGGCTTATACCCTAACCAGTTGGCCACGCTCTCTCTCTTCCCTTGTTGTGTGGTATATTAAAAGACTGCAGTCCGACATTTGTCCACTCTACTTCATCTAACACATAAGGAACACACACACACACAATGTCTCTTCTGTAATCGAATTCAGGCATAGCCAGCGATGTAATTTGACGGGAGCTAGATCGAGATGTCTTTGTGCCCTAAATTTGTCCAAATTGGACTGACCCAATTTTGAAAATTCAAAAAATAAAAAATTTTGTCAAAAAAATTTGACGGGGGGGCTAGCGTCCCCTGAGCCCTTCCTGGCTACGCCACTGAATATGCATGTAACTTGATTTCCAAGTAGAAACAGGGGGCACCAGAGAACATTTAATTGAAGTGTGCCATGCCACAATTAGCCTTGCCTTTAATACTGTGATAATTGTGAATGCCTCAATGCATTCAATTTCAATGGTTTCTTCCTGATTAATCCTCTTTTGTGGGAGTTGCAGGGCTTCTTCTTGATTCATGCTCAAAGTTGGGTAAACATTCCATATAGAATGCTAAGTATGCAAATTGGGGTATTACAATTGATTCCGTCATGCTTGTATGACGTTGTGCAGTAGAGCGACAGAATAAATGCAATCCTCATTTGCATCACTTGGACTTCTATATGAAATGTTTACCCAAAAGTTCTTGCCTGACTTGTGCAAATGTTCAGCTAGGGTAGAACCACTATCTTGGCTATAAGAGCGTCTCTTGTTTCTGTAGAATAATTAACACTTAAAAGTCTTTCTCTCCCAATATTTAAACTTTGAAATACCCCTTTTTTTTATATTTTACAATTGATACTTTACTATGTAGTTTTATATAAACATACATAAATTGTAAGGTTGTTTTTTGGTACACCTATTTAAACTTAATAACTTTTCTATACAGCCACTTAAATTTTTAAAGCCTTTTTTAGCTTTTAAGGCGCAAAAGCTTGGATGTCAGTATAATATGGTTAAATTTAATAGCAATTTCATAATTGTGTCTTCTATTACTAAGTCGCAAGAACTGTTTTTTTTTTAAGCTATTTTATTAGGTGATTATATTTCCCACGTAGTATTCGAGTGCAATTTTTGGGTTTGTGCATTAATTCTTGTTTGCCATCTTTTTAGTATGTTCATTTGCTTAAGCTCCTTTTTTGAAAATTTAAAGGGGGGTGACAAACTGTTGAGAGCTTTACTTTCTCTTTCCCTATATTTTTGTTCAATGTAGAGAATTCAGCAATAGATTTCTTCCCTTGATTTTGCTACAGAAATGTTTAAGGGAATCTGTATTTGCTCAATACAAAATTAGACAAATTCCACAATTTTTTCCCAAAGTGATAATTATCAGTTTAATCCTTTCAATGGGGAATCTTTTTGTTAAATGCTTCCATCAGTGCAAACATTCTTTAGGGAACCCTGACATGTGAATCTCTTGTTGCATCTTTAAGTTCTACATCAGGATTGTAGTATGGAACTGGTTTAAAAAGTCCAAAAAAGTCCCAAATTTACCTTCTTAGGTACCTGCAGATCTGTGCATATTAATTTCTTTTAATATTAAAGCAAACATATGTATGGCATCTTATCTATAATTTAATATCATTCCTTTCCGAAATGTATACTTTTCATCTCCTGTATAAGAAGTAATACGCCAAATAATTTTGACTAAACTATGGCAATTGGCAGTCAATGCTGTTCCTTCAAAGTACACAAAACCTGGCACAAAAAGTATCTCGCATGTTTTTCGATCAGTACTGTTCCAAAGTCAGACCATTTTGGAAGTTATCGAAATATACATTTTGTGATCGCCTAGGTCTTGCTCTTTCATTTAACACCCTATCGCTTGTAAAAAAGCATGCAGAAAAGGCTGAGATAGAACGCCCGAAAGACGGCAAACCCCCCCAAACCAAAAGTGCAGTTTTTGGGATTTTTCAATGGGCATTGCGTGTACTCGACACGAACATGCGGACCACAATCAATATTTTTTTGCAAGTCGGCGTTCTCGCTCATGATCGGAAAACCGCTTTGTGTAACAATCAATACACAGTATTAGTGCGTAGTACCACACAGTGACCATTGAACCAATCCAAAAACTGCAACTTTTGGTTTGGGGGTTTTGCGTCTTCGGACCTCTATCTTAGCCATTTTTGCACGCTTTTTAAACAAGGCGAGTTTGTTAATGAAAGAGCAAGACCTAGGCAAAAATGTATATTGTCAAAAACTTTAAAATGTCTGACTTTGGCAGCAGTCTGATCGAAAAACATGCCGAGATACTTTTGTGCAGGTGTAGTTCAAACTGCCACTACTTTCTGACAATATTTAATATTTTAAGACGGTTTCTATCTTTGCCAAATTTTACCCTGTGAAGATATTTAAACTTTAAAATCCTTTCCGGAAACAGATGCTTTTCTTTTTAGTGGTGTAAAATATGCACAATTTCATATGCAAGATTTCATTTTAAATCAGCCTCCCAACAGAGGCATTTAAATTTTCATAAGCCCTTCTCCCATGCAAAAATAAATGTTTGAAAGTCCGCAGCCACAACACATTCTACACAGTGATTGACTCTAGTAAAAGACACGTGGCACATTTGAAAAGTCGTTGCACCCCGCAAGACTTTTCAAGATCTGATATTTTTTGCATGGTGGTAGAGCATATATTAGCCCTCACCTGAAATGATTTTTAGCCCAAATCAATGCCCTTACGGTTAAACAGAAATGATTTTATATTAAAACCACTCTGAGTGGTTTTATTCAGTAGCATGTGGATCATGCATCAAGAAAACACACACAAATTTGATTCCTATGCTATCCACCCTGTTTGACCTGGGGTTACAACGCCCACAAAATTAGGGCTAAATTGATCAGTTTGTAAAACTCACACTTTAAAATAAATTATTCATGTAAAATGTAATTTGGCTGTACTAAAAAGTTGGACATTGTTGTTTTTAATTAGGGAAAAAATGTTCAAGTCAGAAATTTTGTTCTTTGGTTGGTTGGTTTACACCAAACACACCATTTTATTTTAGGCCTATGGTGGGTTGTTATCATGTAGTACAACCTTTAATAGTGTGCACGGTCCATGCGCCACCAGCACATCTAGAATCGACCCACTATCAGGTGTGAAAAACACCTGCTCATGTGTTCAATATAATACAATTTTCATTTCCACAATTTTTTGCATGAATTCTTGCTTCCTATTTGATAGATCTAACCAATTTTTTTTCCGAAGGTATATTCTAAAATAATACTGCCAATTTCTGTAAGCCTTACTCCATGATTTTATAGAAGCATTTTTAAGCTTTTGAATTCTTAATAAACCTGGAAATACATTTTTGATACCATGAAGATTTTTTGATACCAAATACTATCTACTGAAGAGAGCTTCAGCTGTTAAAAATAAAAAATCTATATATCTCATAGACAAATATCCTGTATAAATAACATCAAATCAATTTATTTGTACGGAATACCAAATGTAACCTGAGTGATCTTTTTAGAAGAAATAACCAAATAACAACATTACTCTGAAATAAATATTTCCGAAGGAAAAAGATGTTTCAAAACAAGTGGAAACTCTTTAGCAAAATGCACTAGGGGTTATATGTTGAGATGAATCAGATTTTTTCATTTTATGAAGTAAACTTTTTTTTCGGCAGTGCTATCGATACGTGTATAACAGAAATTTTGGACTAGAAGTCTTATAACAAAGAGTGATTTTTCAACCTTCCATTGAGCCTAACTATTTCACACAGTGGATAGTATATGGGCAATCCTTAATTTTATATGCAAAAACCTGAATGTGTTTTGAATCCAAAACCATACCCACTGATATACATGTACTTTCATGGCAATGTTGTAAAGGACACGAGCATTAAAACCAAATAGTCATGCTACATGAAGATAGTTCATATCATTGTAACAAATTTTAACAGAATATATAAATACCTGGAATCAAATTTTGGACAATTTTCGTTCAGTAACAATACCAGAACTAATTAAAATTCCTTAGGGAAGACACAACACCACACAGGTAAATGATACACACACTGACACACAACAAAATAAACGCAGTATTTTTATTCTATAAGGTCACTTATACTTGTAATATTAAAGCAATATTAGCAACATTTTTTTGAAGGGCGCCCCCAATTTTTTCAAAAATGTTTTGAGATGTTTTACCCGGTTGCATTGGTCCTGGCTAGTAAACCTATACCTGTGGCATGGTTAACTCGAAATTCTATGTGTACAAACGAAGGAATTTTGTAGTTTAATAATTATTATTCGGGGATCCCCGATACTCATTCAAATCGCTCCTGGAAAACGGCCTTCCATGGTGAAATAGCCGGGAATAGCGCCATGTACAGTGTCATACCGCTCATCCATTAGTTGTTTTAATAGTTCGGGCAAGTCACGTTAGATTTATTTTTTCGAGGTGGCACTATGTCACCATGGACGGACATAACGTAGCATGTCCAGCTCTGCCGTTAGTCCAATCTGGGATCCCCATTTTAATTACAAACTCGCTTATTTTGGTGTAATCACATTTTTTAGCATTCTCGTGCGCAGGTATAGTTTCCATAGACATACCAACGTAACTGTGCAAAAAATATCAAATTTGAAAATTAAGGGCGTCCTCAAAAAATGTGCCAATATTTGCTTTAAGGGAATGATAGATTGCATTTACTTCATCCGCAGCTGCAAAGTTCTGTGAAAACCTTTGGCATACTTGTCATATCACACCGTTTCCTAATAGATACTCCTTTTTAAGTTTTTCTTCAACCATGATCTATTCCCCCTATCATCTTACAGCAATGGATACTAGCATAACCCATCACTATGATTTTATTGATTCTCTTTTAATTCACTGGTGCTCCTTACAGGCATAATCATTATTCAAAAAACCAAGCAAAACTATTCATTTTTAATTAACAAAAGAACCCTGTTTTTTATACATTTGATGAAGCCTGTAGAATGATTTAAAATATACTCACCAGTCTCAAAGTTTAAATGTCCCTAAAAAGTTGAAATTGAAAATGCCTTTATAAGAGTAAAATTGAAAGTGCCTTAACAAGGGTAAATTTGAACCTCGGAATTTCCATGCGACATTTTGGCTATGTTGTCACTTGATGGAGCTTCTCTTTTGCATTGTACTGATATTTTCTTCCTTCTACCCGCTAGATTTCATATATACGTAACCATGGCCTACCCCTTTTTTTATTGGTTACTTTAAACATATGTTCAAATAATTTGAACTTTATTTAAAACATACTTTTTGTAAAATCAACTGAAAGTGCCTAATTAACAGGGTGTCTCAAAAGAACGTTACCCCCCACAACTGGCCATTTTTCTTTCTTAATCAATTCCTTTTCCTTGGTTTACTTTATATTATGAAAATGTACTTCCTTACTTTGAACATATGTGAAAACAAGAAGAAAACTGTGAAAAATAACTAAACAATTACTATTTCCCTAAAAATGATGCAAAACCTACTTTGTCCACGGCTTGTCAATAGCAGAAAACATGACATTGTAATCTTATGGATTTGAGCACACTAACTCCTCAGATTTAATTATTTGTCACATGTAATGCTTAAAGCACTTGAAACTACCTTAATTTGTTCTTCAGAAGGAAGTGACCTAAATACCCTCACCCGTCCTCCCTATCATAATACAAATAGTGAATTTGGTTTAAAGCTCACTTTCAATAAATGGCATTGGGCGTGACTCTACAATGGCATATTCGTACTGACGGCTCTTGGGTGTAAGGACCATCGTTCATCGTGAATGGGTAAAGTTTCCCTCAAAGTAGGGTTCCAGTAAGATGGCAATAAAGGGGGGAAAACAGAGGGCAAATTCTGGAACATGCAAGACTCTAAAAAGGTTCAAGGAGAGGAGATTGATCATTCGAAAGACAGGACATCAGCCGTAAATAATGCTGCAGTACGCGTAGAGAACTGAACACAAATTACAATTCTAGAACCAGCAATGAACCCTGGAATTTGAGAGTATTTACTGGCCAGGCAGAGGTCTTAAATATTTTTTTTGTTGGAGACAGTGCATCCCATGGTTTCCTCTGCTAATGCTAAGCCATGGACAAAGTAGGTTTGAATATTTAAGGGGAAATAGGCATTGTTGGTTATGTTTTTTTCAACGTTTTCTTTCTTGTTTTCACCAAATGTAAAAAAGAGACTGATTTTTTATAATATAAAAAAGCTAAAAACAAGGATAAGAATGATTAAGTCAGTAAAAATGGCTGTTCTCGAGGGGTACGTTCTTTCTGAGACACCCTGTAATTAGAACAATAAGGCGGCCTGGGGCAGTCCAATTTTAAGGCAAAAAGGTAATGAAATTTGACCCTAAAAACAGTCATGCAATTAGGGGCCAATGATTAGTTACACCAACAATGTCACCCATCCCAACAAATCTGGATTTTGAAAACCTTCAACTAAATCGGCCCAGGGTTCACTTAGTGTTTTTCTAATTTTACAAGAAAACTAATTTTTGCCTTGCTAGATCACAATAACAAAAGTTCTTTGAGAGCACGATACTATGAGCAAACGCCCCTCATCTTCAGGAGACAGTTCAGTAACTCCCATTCACCAGTGTATTTAGTAAAAATACGCCACTGGGTTTTGGGGTATGAATATGATACCCAGAACACAAAAAGGTCAATAATAATCATGTACAACTCAAATGTTACCTGAAACTGTTTGTCCTTTTAGATGAGGATGCCAAAGCTCATAGTGCTCTGTTCTAGGCAGTGTTGGGTATGAAGCAATTTCGCATTGCGACATTTGTAAAAAGAGGATAGTGGGTAACAGGTTGTAGACGGTGCGGTTAACAATTGTGGTGTCTGGTTGTGCATCATCGTAATCAATTACAAATCTAATTAAATAGTTAAAAAATCAACAACATATACAGTAGTTTCCCGACCATATATCATGGTG
The DNA here is from genome assembly GCA_023653785.1 of Ophioderma brevispina. Lineage (NCBI taxonomy): Eukaryota > Metazoa > Echinodermata > Ophiuroidea > Amphilepidida > Ophiodermatidae > Ophioderma > Ophioderma brevispina. The sequence continues at coordinate 21,347 of JAMKCH010019581.1, forward strand.
AAAAAAAAAAGGATGATGTTTTTTTTAATGGAACGGTATAATTCACTTGCACAGTTTGACCAAAAGGGAATGTAGATGCACTTTATTTTGCTGTGGGAGCCAAGAATTGGGAAAATTTTCAATTGTCATGGGGTGTTTATACACGTAATAAAAAAATCTCACCAAAATAGTAGGGAAGGTATAATCAAGCAATATTTTTTTAATTTTAACATGTTAAGCTGGAGTGTCAAACTAGCAGAAAGCTTATTTTAAAAAAATTGTACAAATAACATATGAACCAGGTAAAATTGTACTTAAAATTATAACACAGATTGTGAATGTCCCATGGTGGCTGCCATCAGATATTGCCAAAACAAAATCTAAG
>JAMKCH010019582.1:0-22178 GCA_023653785.1 Ophioderma brevispina
ATTACCTGAGACAGTGACATGATTTTTGAGTGCTCCAATGACATGAGTTTTTAAAAGACCACAGTACATGAGTTTTTTTTTTTGTGAGGCTTCTGAATGGCTGAAGTGTTTCGGGATGTTCCCCTTTCTTTGGGGTGTCATTTATTGTTGGTTTTTGCTGTCTTCTGTTTTGACATTTTTTGGGGTGGTTTCCTGGTGGTCTTCTGGTTCCATTTCTGGTTGGTTCCTGTTGTCTACTTGGCTCCTTCCTTGGTTTTCCTAGTGTCACGGTTCAATTTATTTGATGCTTCCGGTGTTCACTTTCAAAATATTGATAGTGTTTACAACTTTTTTCACTAATTAGGCATACAGAATACATAGGTCCTTATTTTTAGGGAGTTCGTTCATAGCCTGACACATCTAAGGTTTGACACCTTAATGTGTCAGCTGCGATGTGTTGGGACATGAACGATGATGTTTGACCCAAGTCCTTGCTCCCGTTCTAAATGTTATAGGATCTAGTTTTAAACTTGAGGCCAGGTCAAGTCAGATTCTGAAAAGACATAATAATGATAAGATTGGATGATTTTTTTAATCGGCAGGATACAAGAATTTAATCGTTCCTCGCTATTAGTTTTGAAATATTGTGCTCGTCGCTCTGGCGCTCGCACAATATTTTCAAAACTCAAAGCTTGACGATAAAAGTTGTATCTACTCAAATCATCCAATATTATATCAATATCGGTCGTCTAGCGACAGTATATTACTTTGACTCGGGCCATTTTTGCCGTTTTTTTTGTGTTCGTGAATTCGAAATGTAGGCAATTACGGCCGGTGAAATGGTACAATAAAAATTACTGTCTGCTGGTGTTTGACCCCTAGAAATTTGCGGTGATTTTTTTTTGTTTTCAAGTTTTTTTGGTGTAAAAAATGGTGTATTTTGTAAATTTTGTTTTTGATTTAATGGAAAAGTTGGTTGTTTCCTGGTTTTGAATTATATACGAGATCACTATTCATGTTTAAGGAAATGTAATCAGAAAACTCACTTTCTAGAGAGGCTAGATTTTTTTCAAATCGCGTATATTTGTAGTGATAATAAATGTTGTTGCCAAAAAGGAATTATTGACAGGTTGATTTTTTTTTCCCCCGATTCCCCCGGGCGATTTGTAACGTCGGGTAGTTGGGTAAGTACACGGGGAATACTGGGGGTTACCTGGAAGAGCTTTTTTGAGACGAATTTACCAATGATATCATTGTTGGCAGAACACGAAGGTCGAACCTCATCGATAATTTTGTGTGGATTTTCCCGCCGTGATTATGTTTCCTTTCTTAGCTTAAATATTTTTGTAGATGATGATACTGCAACTGTATCTCGCAATACCTCTTCTCTGAATACGCCAGTAGTTATACGTGTTTACATGAAAATACCAAATGCCATCTAAACACTAGTTTGTCTAACAAAAAGGGGGGTATATTTCCAGGTCAGTCACTCGTTTCTGCCAATTGGGGGAGGGGTGCATTTCACAATACTTCATTTCATCCAATAATCTCAGTTTAGAAGAACAAAGTTTTGCCTAAAATTACATATACCCTTTGCTACGCTTTAATATAGCCTGGAATGCAACATGTTAAGCACAGCTACAGCCACCCCCAAATTTTGAAAAGGCAATAAATGACCTGTCTCCAAGAATAAACTGTCCGACAGAGAGAGAGAGGTTAATGCCATTGGCCTTAGGTCGGCCTGCATTCATGTGGCGCTTGACCTTCCGTCCCACACTTGGGCCTCACACAGGTTTTCACCGGTGCTCCGGTTTTCATCTGCTTCTAAACTGGGCTACAACTCTAGATTATGTATAATGAGTCAAAGTGAATTGAAAAAAAGTATCTTCATAACAAAATGAACCCCCACAATAGGAGGAGATATTATTATAGTATTTTATAAAATACCTCCTCTGTTCCCCACATAAACCTTTTTAATTACACATGAGTACATTCATATTAATAATTTGCTATTCCCATTGGCAAAAGAGGTGCTCCACTTCCTGATTCAACAGCATCTGTTTGAAAATCAGTTTCTTTTAGTTTTTGAAGAGACTCTGATCTGACTGCTGTTTTAATTACCGATAATGTCGTCCTGCAAAATCTGTGCTTCACACAGTGAAATATGCAATGCTGTCGCTTTTTACCTACCAGACCCTTAACGCCAGTCGCAGTCCTTTAAGGGGGGATGCCCAATTAATCTATAAGTTTTTCATCTTGAGAGAATGGCCTTCACCCCAACACACCACCTCTGTAAATAAGTTTTGCGCTGATATTCAACTCCTGTTCTGATGTGAGAGCTGAAAAGTGATTTTCCAATCCCATAGAGTACTCTGTAAAATTAATATTGGGACGAACCAAAAAGGGTCCACATTTTGCTCCAATGCATACATTCCAAACCAAACATCCTTTAGCCCTAAAGATTTCACATGGTAAATGAGAAAAATAGTAGCTTTTCTTCTGATAACCCAATTGTGACCACTATCCTGTAAAATCCTGGTCCCTGGGGACGAGGGCTATTAGCGATCGGGGCCATGGACCTTTAACACAAAATCACAATTCACTTTTGTCTCTTAATTTGCTAGTGTTAGGCCCAGCCGTAGCAGTTCGGGTGCGGGGGGGGGGGGGGGGGGGGGGGGTCGGTTGCACCCCCGCAAATTCCACAAATGGGGGAAAAAGGTCCACCTTTGTGCCAATTTTTCTGATAAAAAGGCTCCAATATGTTAGAGAAAAATATGACGAAAAGTCCACTTTTTGGTGATGACATGTTCAAAACTCCCAAAAAGGACCATTTTAGGGGTTGGTCCCAGTTTTTTCCAAACGGTCCCCTTTTCGAAGACCCGGCACCCCTGTAAAAATCCTGCGTACGGCCCTGGTTAGGCCATATCAACCACCTTATATTTACTGTTCTTTGTGAAACTTGTTGACAGAGTGGTTCTTGAAAATACCATTAACGTACTGTTTTCTAGACTTTACAAAAGTTGGATGGCCCAACTTTTATTAGTAAAAAAGCATAAAAATCATCATTTCTTTACAATAAGCTTTGTTACGCTTAGCCACTTACCAGCTTACAGGGTTCGTTACTACAACATTTCCAATCAGACATCAAAAAAATCGGACTTTGATTGACAAATTAGGGGCGCGATTTGTTTACATTTTTGAAGAAATCGCTGACAGTGGCTTTAAGAGAGTGGTCCCCTTCCAAAGGCCCTACGGCAAGGGGGTGCGGTTGCACCCCCCCCCCCCCAATTGCACCCAAGGGAAAATGTCCACTTTTTGCTTAATTTTTGCATAAAAAGGTCTAAATTTAGGAAATTTTGGAAAAAAATGGTCCACTTTTTGGTGAATGATTTTCAAAAGTCCAAAAAAGGAGGGGGGTTAGGTCCCTTTTATACCAAAAAGGGTCCACTTTCTCGAAGTCCCCGCACCCCCCCCCCCCAAAAAAATAAAACAATCCTGTGTACGGCCCTGGTTCTTCCCTATGGAACTTGCCCGAAGTCCCATTCCATTACACAAAATGGGGTGATGTCCTATTTAGTTTAACCCCAAAATAAAAAATGTGACTTAGTAATATAATTTTCCCACAGGCAAGCCAAAAAGTAGCTAAAATTGCACGAATTTGCATCCCCAACACATGTCTGACCAGAAATCAGAAACCTGAAAACAGGAAAGTGTTGAAAGGAAATCGATATAGGAAGTAAAAGCAGGCCCTTACGAGCATCGCAAGATAAAGTTAGAGGGGTTTATGCTTTTTTGTGAAAAAAAAAAAAAATCAAAATTTAGTAAATAAAATCCACTTTTTGCAACCATCCCCCTTTGCAATTTTGAGGAAAAGTCACCTTTTTGAAAAAAAAACATCGGCCGCCTCGCCCCTCCCCTAAATAATCCTGGTTATGGGCCTGAAAAAAGAGAGGATTGAGAGATGGAATGAAAATTATGAGAGGGAAAGAAAGGGAGGGGGAAGAAGCAGGAGGAAGGCAGTTGAATATTTGTTTTTATGAATCATTCAACACTCATCCATATTTCTTTATGTTGTCAATGGTCAGAGGCCTATAGGTCAAGGTAGATCTCCGATATTAATTATTCTAATTACAAAATTCCTTGTTTGTGACATCATATACATTTTCAAAAATTCTTTCTGTTCTGAGTTTCATTCATCATCTGCTCAAATGAGCCACTATAATTTAAAAGTGTTAAAAGTGTTGAACACTTCAAAAAGTTGTGATCTGCCTATTATGACAATATTTGTATCCCTGTGCCCGGGCCCATGGCTAGGCACTGTGTTTGTATCCGAAATACACTGAGCTAATTTAGTGATATACGAATTTCTTCCAGAGTAATTCAACTTTGCACGTAAGATTAGCATTTTGGTGCGACAGTTCAATGACATTAAAAAAAACTTTTCGTAGATCACGAAAGGTCGTGAACTATGCCTACCTACTATTTTACCATAGATGTCTCCTCCAAATAGTGACAGGAAAAGTCCCATAAATTCACAGATACAACCTATACAACGAGTCATAACTGAAATTTCGGGCATGTAGACGAGTCGTATCTCTTTTGCATTTCATTTCACATTTACGAATTAACCCTCATTTCTGGTTTGCCGACCGCCAATGTCAAAAAACGACTAAATTCCCGGTCTAGATACAACCCCATATCGGTAGCAGAACAGAATGTAAATAAGGAAGGAGTTCCGGATATATTATTCCGGGGGTGGGGAGCACTTAGGGAGGGGAAAAATCGGGAGGGGGGTGCATGAATGACAATTTCATGCAGGAAACGTTGAGAAGGGGAACCTGAACAAATATATGATTTTAATGGAAGCGGAGCCGAGGGGAATTAAAATTTTTAAGCTAATTTTTTTTGAGCCTCGAAATCGAATAAATCCTCATCGTACCCCTCCCTCGAATGATGACCGTCCCTTATGAATGGTTGTGATCTTTTTCACAAAATTAATCTTGAGAAAAGATGAATTGAATGTTTCTCCACCCTGTTGAATGGTGATGTAGATTACGAATTGAAGGGGAATAACAAGGAACTGTTTTATTGAGTTGACATGACAATTGACACTTTACCAACTGTGCGGCTTCTTTCTGTGCAAATCCAAAAATATACGTTCACTACGACATCGGTCTGACATGCCAGGGATCGAGTGCGTCTGTTTGTAACATAATAATGGACACAACTCGGGTAAAGGCGACGAAATAAGAGGGAATTTCGGCAGGGCCAGGGTAGGGCCCCGGGCCGGGTCAAGAGGCTCAACCCACAAGCCTTATAAGATCCCGCAGTATTACTCATAATAAATAGCCAACTATCCGCTGCTACTGCTCTGCCTTTTCATTGACACGTCAGTCTATAACCCACCTCGGGGCATAAGAGGCTACAGTTGTTATACCGCCGAGAAGAGCTAAATTATGTTTTTGGTAAGTGGAGTAATTAACAATTTTAATTAATAAAATTACAGAAAAAATCGGCGCAAAACTCTACCGATGGGGTAGTCCCAATAGGTATCCATTTAATTTCATAAGGTTAACCACACCACTGGGACAATAGGATTAGGAAGTCGAATGTCCCATAAAAGTCCATTCGATGGAGCAACAATTTTCAACTCATTTTTTTCTTTTAAAGGGATTTAATGGTATAAATCAATGTATGGTTTAATTACAATATCCAGGTTCTATAATGTAAGGAGAACACATGCAAGGTAATTTTAGCAGTAAAGAAGTGCATTTTTTGTTTAAACCTTCAAAAAATTTCAACTTCGTGTACACTCAGTTGCAATGGGCAGTGTGTGTGCTCTTATAAGAAGTCGAAGAGTACTTTGGGACTAGAACACGAGTCTATAGCGCACCTCGTAGTACCGTGTATTCAATAGTTATAAAGCATCTATACGAATCCGACGGGGTAGCCTCGAAAGGACACCCGCTCCGTTGCGCCATTACTGAGGGGCATTCTGGCCACCAAACACACCGCACACACTTTTTCGACAATTTTCCTACAATTTTTAACAATTTGCACCGTCATCATGGGATTTATGAAGGATGATGTCAGGGACTGCCGAAACTGGGAATTCCAGGGCAAGTTCTACTGTTGTTGTAAAAATGAGGGTATCTGGCCCACTTTTGCGCGTGACTGAGGAAATGGAAGCGCTTATTGTTTAGAATACGTGTTAAAAATTGGTAATATAACAGCCGCGTGCGAAAATCATTTTTCGTGAAAATCAACATCCAGACAAAATAAAGTAACAACAGAATGTTGATATATCCTGTACTGAAAATGAATAGTTTCACAAAGACCGTCGTATTTGCTGAAAACGTGGCATCTTCCGATGCGGGTTATTGATGTTTTAGAAAGGACGCCTCCCGTGCCCTGTGATCGATTCGAGATCTGAACAAAATTAGTCTCGTTTGGTGCATGGAATGTGCTACGCCTGGACTATCAATCAGTACACGTGAAAATTACCGGCGAGTTACCTGTGGGTATTTAGACTGAATGGAATATCGATGATTGTTTCAGGGGGGGTAGGAAACAGCCAACACTAACAGGCAACAGCAAATTCAAACGCATCAACTTCCGGGTGCTATTCTGTTTCAAAGACTTAACGGTAGGAGGCCCTCTTACGATTATCGAACGGTTACACACACGACTTGACTAAAGCACTAGGCCTGGTCACGAATATTTAATCTAAATGTGACCGTTATTGAAAATTACACTATTTGCCGTGGGATTAATACCACCTACCCGTACGGATTTTGAAGCCAATAAGGTTTTCTTAATTTATTCATGATATTACTAAGACCTTTTGACACGTTTACGAGGGATGATTTTTTAATGTCACTGGGACCGCGAGACTGCCATAGTAAAATGCCGTAGCAGTTCCCCAAATTACCGTTTTGAAATCTCCAATGCCCGAATCGAGCCATATCGTGTCCTACCCCCCCGGATTGTTTTGGCTACATGTAGTGGTGTACGTACCTGTGGAACTAAATTTAACCATGTTTTAAAGGAATTTTGGTGAAAACAACATCGGATTTAAAGCAACTAATAAACTAATAAAAAGAAATCATTCCACTTTCATGGCAAAACCAGATTCGGTGGTTTTTCCATTGGGATGGCCTCTGGTAGGGCAGCTGGCAGACATTCCATTCTTCATGTGTCAGTGAATTTCACACACGTTCGGTTCCATTTTTGTAACTTTTTATCGCTATGTGTGCAGCCAAAAATTACATTTTTTTCCTGAGCCACCCATGATGATATACAAATGGATAACAGTGAAAATAGTGTTGGAAATTTGCGCATCAGAACTGATCAAAATTATCGCTTCTTTGTGGTAACACGAACAACGTAAACGCGGTTATAACGAGAAATGCAATAGATGCCCCCCAGTCATGGCGGATGTGAGTGCGCCGCCCACGGCGTAGGGGTGATCATAGTCGCCGTCGTATTCGTGTATATATAATACCGGTGGTCTGTCAGTGTGTCTGTCTGTCTGTCTGTCTGGGGTCTGACGCGTCTATTTTCTCGAGACCGAGGGTCGCACATTCCTGAATCTTGGTGGGTGGGTGCCCCTTTACCTTCCGAAGACCGAGTTTGTATTTGGGTTAGTGGAATCAAAGGTCATCGGGGGTCCATGCAAGGTCAAAATAGGTCAATGGACCGTGTCTATTTCTCGGCGACCGAGGTCGCGCACGTTCTGAAACTTGGTGGGTGTTGCCCCTGACCGTCCCAATCTGGTTGTATTGGTTAGTGGATCAAAGGTCATCAGGGCATTCAAGGTCAATGATGTCAAATTGGGTTAACGTTGGTGTATGACATGAAACTTGGTGAGGTGGTGTAGATTTTCGATGCCAAAATTTTGAAGGTCACGACAGGTCATTAGGTCATTCAAGGTCAAATGAGGTTAACGTTGGTTTCTCGAGACCGAGGGTCGCACATTTCCGAAACTTGGTGGTGGGTGCCCTTGACCGTCCGAAGACCGAGTTTATTGGTTAGTGTATCAAAGGTCTCAGGGTCATTCATGGTCAAATGAGGTCAAACGTTGGTGTATAGACATGAAACTTGAGGGTGGGTCGATTTCTGAGGCCGACATTTGAAGGTCACGACAAGGTCATTAGTGATCATTCAAGTCAAGGAGTCAAAGGTGTAACTTTGGTGTAGCCTAACGAAACTTGTGGGGGGGGTCGATTGTTGAGCGAAAATTTTAACGGTCACAACAAGGTCATGCAGGGTCATTCCCGGTCAAATGATGTCAAATGGAGTAAATGTTGGAGTAGGACATGAAACTTGGAGGTGGGGTTGATTGTTTATGCCAATAATCTTAAGGTCACGACACGGTCATCAGGGTCATCAAGGTCAAAGGAGGTAATTGGGTAAACTTTGGGTCTCGCATACGAAACTTGGGTGGGGGCGATTGATGATGCCACCAATTTTAAAGGTCACAACAAGGTTATCAGAGTCATTCCCAGGTCAAAGGCACTGCGAAACCCGGGGTCATTCATGCCAGGTGAATCGCGAAACCCAGGTGATTCCCGCGAAACCCCGGTGGACGCCTGTAACTATGAATACCGGTACTTACGAGGTTGCGCTGACTAGACTATTGTTCGAGTGTCCTATTAAGACAACTATCAATGATTTCCTAAATCAGCAAATTGAAAAAAATCATCAAAAATCAGATTTTTGGCATGTATGTAACAATCCAGATATCCTAACATACCCTCAAATGAATAGACCAGAAGCACCTAAAGGACATAATTCGGCTATTTTAGTCATACTGTCCGTGCGACACTTACTACAACAACGTATTGAATGGAGAATCGTAATCTTGGAACACTGCCGCTTTCATCCTTTTCTGTTAATTCTACACGGGAAAAGTAACTTATGAGGATCTACAGACTTATCCTTCACTTTGAAGCTATCTGCAAATTTCAAATATTTTTCAAATCACGATAGTGTCTTTAATTTGGGTGCTTCAAAATCTCTTATTGCACCTCTTTGTTAGGCGGTTTTGGATAGAGGGAGCAGTCAGCAGTGTTATTTGTTGAAGTCTTCTCCAGGGCCAAAAGGCTTGTTCTGTTTTTTGTGCAGGAAAAAGGTGGATTTTTGGATGATTTGTGAGGTAAGTTATTTCAAGAAATGAAGGTTCATCTACGAATTGTCAGAGTGGAAACTCCATTTTCATAAATGGTGGGGGGGGGTAACTATTAGGAAATGAGAATGGAGTTGGGCTCATAGAGAGGCTGGTGGATTAAAATATAGTAGAAGTGGTCCTCAGATAAAATCAGGTAAAGTTGATGGATTTGAGGCTTTTATTTTTAACTAACATTGGTGGTTATTAAAGGGCTAACCAATTACACATAACGTTTTGTGACTACACATTCATTGATATGCTAATGACCAATGTTAAAATAAATGTCAATGTGTAGTCACAATTAGTGGGACTACAACTGAATGTTACCCTTTTTGTGAATGGTTTCACCTTGGCATTGTGGACTGAAGAATTTGGATAATCAAGGAAATCAAATCCAATATCTCATATTTACATGTGTCCAATTATCCTAAATACTGCTGGTAAATAGTGTAACGTTGTAACATCACATCGGACATGCAGTCTAACCTTATCCATTGTGTTATGGGATCATGGTGAAATTGATTAAATTATCTTATCTCTAGCTTGGCCACAATATGGATGTGGAAGAATCTCGTAATATTCAATATCACAATAATTGTGTCAAATTCCTCAAATAACACCGGTGGCTTATTTGTGCTCACGATATGATGTCACACCTCTCACGTCCCATTTTGTATTGTGGATATAGTAAGATGCAACATCATTTTTTTTGTTCATTTATGACCACTTAACCCCCCGGGTGGGCCACTCAGATATTGACAGTGTACGCATGCGTGACCAAATTTTTTGCGAAACACCCAAACTAGTTTTTCTTTGTGAGCAAACTTACCCCTAAACAAGTTTTTAGCGGCTTTCCCCCAAAAATACCCCCTAAACAAGTTTTGTCTCAAAAAAAAAAAAAAAAAAAAAAAAAAAAAAAAAAAAAAAAAAAAAAAAAAAAAAAAAAAAAACAAAAAAAAAAAAAAAAAAAAAAAAAAAAAAAAAAAAAAAAAAAATAATTATACCACCCCTAAACAAGTTATGGTCTAAATATGACCCCTAAACAAGTTTTGCAGATGTCAACATATGCTATTTTGGGTTACAAAAATGTCATGTATGTTGTCAAAAGCATTCTTGGAATTTCCGCCGATTTTTATCTCCACTTCAGACCATGAGACGCCCATGAATATTTCAGAGTTTGACATCGAATTTTGATTCATTAACAGTTCATGATGCTTTCCAATCAACCCATCGTTCCAGTATAGTCCTACTCAATAACAGCTATACAAACCATCGGAAAACACCGCGGTCATGGCAGTGGACTAAATGCTGATGAAATTAAGAAATATGGTGCAAATAGTTTTGCAGCTGTTTTCATGGCAATTCCCCAACTAAATTGAGTTAAAATACCTTTTTATCTTATGTCTTTGCTAAAATGAATTTGTATACTGTGGTCCATCTACTTCACATCCTATTTAATAAAATGACAAAATCGCAAGCTAACAAATGGTGTTATACCCTTGCTCGACTTTCTCCCTCACGCCCCGCCCTTACCGTACTCTAATCATGTCATCATTCGCATCACTTTAGCAAACTTTGCTTTGATGCTGTCAAGTCTGTTTTGTTTGTAAGCCCTTTTTGTAAGCATCGATTCACACGCAAGTCTCAATGCATATTGTGACCGCTTATATTGAACGATTTGGCTACAGCGCAGCATTCATAACACTCTCATACTCGCGCACAATAAAAACAGCGAGTAATGATGTCGATAGGTGCCTGGAGGTTCGTTGTATTTTCAGGTGATTCGATGTACTCTTGGCATTGCTGCTTCACGGACTAAAAGTTTCAGATCACCAACAAAAATATTACAGGGAAAGGTGTTTTTTCGGACATGCGATAAGGAGCGATCCCCGTACAAACACGTATAAAGAAATGTACCCTACACCGCGTTTAAGCAAATTTAATCTACCCTTTTTCATGAAAATCGGCGTTTTGATACCCTAAAACGCGTCACGCGCGTGCCGCGCCCGACACTAAAAAAACACCCCTTTTCACCGTTTTTTTGGTCACCCTAACCCTGCCCGTCGGTTTCTAGCTATCTCCCGAGGAACTGAGGAGTGAGGGAAGAGGGGAACAAGAAAATCTTCAAATCGGTGGGATTCGAACCCATGGCCCTTCGGGCCCCTGACCCGATAGCACGCTACTGCGTGGTCGCGGGCCTGCAAGCGATTTCGGTGCCCATATGAGTCTTGGTTTGATGACTTCATCCGGCTACTTTCGGGACTTCGTGCATTTTTTCTCAATTAAAGAACCAGTGAGTTTTGGTGAATTCAGTTGTGCTATAGGGTTTGGAGACCAACTGGCACATTTGAAATAGTTCGCCCTCAAAGTTTCAATCGATATTTTTTTTTGCATGGGTGTAAGGCTTTTTTAATATATACAAAGGGCCCCCCTCCTCCGAAATGATTAAGACCAAATCACTTCCTTATGGTAAACAGAACGTTTTATAATTTCACGGCGTTTAATATACAAGAAACACGTACGCCGTTGCATGTTCCCATGCTATGCACCACTGTTTGATCGGTCCTATAACTTTGGTGGTTTTTCAATATCATTGAGACGAGTCCAAAATATGCGCATGTAATATACACATTGTTGATTAAAGTTATGACAAACTTACAAGTTGGCCTACAATTTACCTTGATGTCTTTATCCTCATATCAATGTCCCTATCGTTTGGGTAACTTTTATTTTTATGTGTAAAATATATCTCTGTTCTTCCATGGCCTGACTTAATCATTTGAGAGCAATGAAGAATTTCCATATTTTGTGAAAATGTGCCGTGGCCACTTTAAGTGCTCCAAGGGGCTTTCCCTGCTATACCTGTATATTGCCAACCCAACTACTTTTTAACTGTCCTACATGTATCGAATTTACAATGATAATTAATAGATAAAATTTTAAATAATTTTTGCTATGCGTGGACATAGTTTAATTGAAAAAAATGTTGTAAAGAAAAAATCAAATCCAATTTGATACTTAAAACGGAACATGCCTGTCGGGAGTTTCATTTTTTTTTAGGAATTAGATGACCGTGGATGTAGATTGAATGTGGGGCTGTATAATGAATTACAAAATAGAAAGAATAGGAGCATGTTTCTACTGCCGGCACGGCAAAAAAACGGATTTTGCTGACCGCTGTGGACCCGGCTTTTTCTTGCTCTCTCAGGGTTCTATTGAAGGACACACCGTAGTGGCATTAACGAATCATATGCTTTCACAGACCCGGCAGGTTCACACTGTTTCCTCTGTTCCATATAAAATGTCCATGATTCTTTTCTCTTGAGGGTGTTGTTTTACCTACAATTTTGTAGGCCTATTCCCTTACATTATTTATTTCATCTCAGTTGGGGAGGGGGTAAGACACAATTGCTCGATTTGGGCATTGGGATTCCCGCCTAAGAAAAATGATGCTCCGTGGACAAGTACTGTTTTGTGACTTATTGTTCAGTGGACCATATATGAGAAATCCACTTCAACCAAAATGAACAACAAAAATTTTTTTTTAGGCAAAGATGTTCAAATTAACCATTCTTTATGATCAAATAAAATCCACCGATATCAAATTTAAAAAGTGTAAAAATATCGTTTTCATTTTGGGTAAGGTTTTATTGGTCACCTGTAGAGTATGCATTCAAATAATGTTATTATATGTATCGTGACAACCTAAAAATATATCGGTTTGAATTTTAGAACACAAAGTACCAGCCAAAAATGTAGAAGAAACATCACCTTATCCAATCTAGAGGTACCATAATAACTCCCAGGGGAGGTCTTGGATTTGGAGGGTACCCATTCTCGTTCCAAAAAAAAAAAGTGGGGGACTAGCTGAAATGCGGGAATACCGCTATGGGTATCAAATTCACAATAATCAAGTTCTCGTCCCGCTATGGTATCAAATCAGTTTGTGATTGTGACTGGGTCAATGATACAAATAGGAAAAATTAACCATATCAGGTAAAAATAACCCTGAGTGTATTGTTTTTTTTTTGCAGAAAGCACAGTGTCATTTTCTTTGTTATATAATGTATTTTATAAAGTTTATACCTTTTTATTCACATTATTGAAACAGGTTCCGCAAGTGTGTATACATGGATTCACTGCAAATCAGTCCCGTTAGGTGTATAATTTCACTGAAAACAGTTATAATTTCACACAAAACTGGTTCCCGTTAGGGGTTATATTTTCACTAAAAATTTGTTCCTGTTAGGGTCACTTTCGGATCCCTGGAATGAGCATGGGTACCCACAAACCCCTGAAGAACCTCCCCAGGAACTCAATAAAAGTATGTTAATGGTAATTGCAAATCTAAGTCATAATCAATATAATCCATCCAGGTTCTAAGTGATTTTTTTTTTATTTGGTCTAATATTGCCAACTCACAGTATTGTAGCTGTCTAACCCACATTCTGATGATTTAAAGGCTGACTCAGAGATTCCCCGAGGAGGGGGCCAAAATTTCAACCACATTGTGTTTTTTGCATGTACTAATGCTTTTGTCCATACTAATCACTGTGTGAAATAGCTAAGCTCAAATCGAAATCCTTCATATAGAAAATCACATCTTGTTTAAAAATTCCGGATCGAAATTTTGTTATTTACCAGTATTCAGTATGGCACTGTTTACAAATAAATGTTTACTGCATCAAAATGAAAACTCTGATCATCTCAAAATTGGAATTGAGCATTCAGTGACTATCTTTAGTTCTAGTTGACTATTTTTAATATATATATTAAAAAATTATATTCAGAAATCTTTGAGGCAGAGTTTAAAGTTGCTTGTTCCAATTATGTCTCTTGTGTTCTCTACTTGATATTCGAGCCTGGCACTGCAAATACGCCCCATCAAGTACCGTGGAAGGGTTTTGATGTTGTAGAAGCAATAATGCACATGCACCGCCCTATCAATACTGTGCTGCAGAATATTGATGGTTAACCATTAATTTGTTCAGTTTTTTGGTGGGCGCCACTTTAGCTGGAGGCCAATAGCAATCCCTGTGCGTTGGTGGATGTATTGGTGTATGTATGATGTGGATGTTTGAATCGTAGTGTGGATGTGTGTGTCCTAAAATGTAAGTTTTTTAAAAATTGACCTCACTTGAAAAGTTGAAGTTCATTGGAACCAAATTCGTCATTAGGTGCACCATGGGATCCCTCATATGTTGATGAGGTCAAAGGTCATGGGAGTCAATTGAAAAATAGGCTAAACTGTACAATTGACCTCAATTAAAAGTTGAAGTTCAATTGGAACCAAACTCTTTCATAGGTGCCCCATGGTATCCCTCATATTTGAATGAGTGTCAAAGGTCTGTGCCGATGTCAAAGTTCATTGTGAGGTCAAGTTCAAAAATAGGCTAAAAATGTAATTGACCTCAATTGAAAAGTTGAAGTTCAATTGGAACTAAACTTCTGTCATAGGTGCAACCATGGGATCCCTCATATTTTTGATGAGGTCACAGGTTATGTGGCAGATGTCAAAAGTCATGTGACGTCAATTGGAACAATAGCTAAAATGTTAAAATTGACCTCAATTGAAGTTGAATTCAATTGGAACCAAACTTCTGTCATAGGTGTACCATGGGATCCCTCATATGTTGATGAGTCAAAGGTTCATGTGCCAATGTCAAATGTCATGGAGCTGCCCCGCAGCTATACTTAGTATAGCAAGCGCGAAAGCTGAGGACCGCAAAATTCTAGTTTTGTTTATATCTTGGGATTGTTGGAAAAATGTAATGCTATTATCTGATGGAAAGGATTATCCTTATTGGGGCCATAATGTAACCGTTTAACCACCACACCTCCCTGCTGTATGTTGCTCATCTCAATTTACATTGCTATTTGTGGAAAAATAAATAAGTTTCATAATAAGAATTACTCGCAGTGCCTGTCGCTTGCCCGGGCAACCACTATCTGATTTGAATAGGAGCGGTCACTAATGTTCTTTTATCACTATTCAATGACGCCTACACTTTACTTCAGTGACATCACAATATTTTTCTCCAAGCTTCCTCTTTTATTTGCCTCTTCGCTGCCACAATTTCATGCTATGCTTCACTATATGCCTCAATGAATAAGTCAAGAATTATCCCAACATGAGCTTGAATTCAGGTGAACACTTTCTGCCCATGGTCGCCACTCGCCAGCCAAAGAGCTCGCACACCCTAAATTTCAGGATTAAAAGTTAATCATTGATTGTACTGAGTGACCAATCAAATGTTAGGGTTAAAAATAATCTTTATTTCATGAACATTAAATCATATTAGCTTTGAACTCAAATCTAATATATATGATTGAATTTAAGGCCATGAGATTTAATTTTAAGGATCTATTTTTAAATCCCTGAATTTAGAGTGCACTCCCAAGAACCCCTCAGTTGGGTAGCTTTGGTCGGAGGAAAGGGGCCACTCTATGTAGCCAATAGGGGGAAAATGGAGAGCAAAAAACAAATGATGTGGGAAATTTTGGTGAAACCTGAAAAATTGTGTGAATCAGCCGTTTTTGGAGGCTGCCCTCCGATCGGGATGAATTTTCCCCTCACCGGCTGACTTCTCCGACGCATTCCCCCCATCCCTGGGTCCGGCGCGTAGCCAGCCGGTTGTCCGAGTGGGCAATCTCACTCCATTTCCAACTTTTTTCAATCTAATAAACAATGGAACTATCAATGGACGATAACAAGGTGAGTTAATACGTATAGCACATACTCGCTGGGTAGATTTATTGGATTGGGGTTTGTTATTTTATGGGCTTGGCCAGCTTCGTAGTGGACTTGAATAATGCAATTTTAAAAATCGGGAATCGGGATCGATCGGCAGATAAAAGAGAAATCATCGGAAATCGGCTATTCAGAACTTGGGGTGATCGGTTGGACACTAAATGTAATTAGAGAATGGTGTTGTGTTGTTTAATGTTTTCAGTGGTATAGTAACGGCAATTGATGTCATTTTGTTTTAAATATACATTATCATCGTAAGAGTCGTCAAAAGGATTTAAAGACGTCGAAAGCAAACGTGGAAAGTAGGGAGTAGATTTTTGAGTCGGACATAGCGAAACACAAACAATCTAACAAATATAATATACAAAGATATAGAATAAGTACTTAACACCTCTTATGTACACAACGGCAGCATTTTATAATACCTGCCCACATGTTTTGTTTGAATCGAGATCTTCGATCACTTGTAGCACAGTAGTGTTAAAGATATTATCGAACTTAGAAAAAAAATCTTTAAAGCATAAAAAACAACGGATAATTAAGCTACAAAAGCGGAGCTTAAGTATAGCTCCCAGATGTCACAAATTTTTTTTTCCAAAAAAAAAAAAAATTAATCAATTAACGGAGCTAGGGTTTAAAACCATCTAAATAATCATAACCTGGAATCAATAATTTAGATGATAGTATATTACATACATCACTGATAATTCCTTCTTCTACACTGCCGTGGTACTAATTGAATAAGAAAGGCAGGCTATGGTAAATAAGCACAACGTACAACGTGAAGGGTATACCATGCAGTAACACGGCGCGAGATTACCAAGATTGCATCTTACAAAAAATATTAATTTGCCACATGTGGTCACAAAAACATAATCTGTAATGTTAATTTCCTTCTTGTACACTGCATGGTAATAATGGAAATTGAAAAGGGCAGGTATGGTAATAAGCACAACGTAACCGGGAAGGGTCCCATGCAGTAAACAAGGAGTAAAGTTTATTGCAAAATAACAACAATATGGATATAGATTGCAATGTGGTCAAAAATCATTATGTAAGAATATTATTATGGATTCACCAGGTGTGTCCAATATAATCCACAGAAAAAAAAATATATATACTTAAGAATCATAGAAATGGAAACACATAAATTAAACCAGTAAGTAAATACTAAGCCAGTAACTTAATACACTTAATAAGGTCAACCATGCAGCACCCATAAGAAAACGGGACTCTAAATAAGCTTTAAATAATGCACGGCCAGTACCAGTATTAAGAGTGGAGCTGACCTAATTTGAGGTCACAAAGCATATGATGACCCTTCTTATTTTGGTGCATGGTTGGACAAAATGCGATTAGTTTAAATGAAATCACGCATTATGAATATAATTTGCTAAATAAAGGATATAAAATAAAGCCAATGAAAAATGAGTATGTGGCAAAGTATAATCAGGTTGACCCCTTGCCACAGTTCAGTTGTATCTATGTGAAAATGGAAGATCACAAGAGTCGAAGAATATACCAAGCATGTTTTTCGGCAAGGAACAACAAGAAGTGATTCCACAGAACACACGTTCGGTGCTCTGTTGCCTTTATTGGAAACTCAAAAAGAGAGTAAACATTAATTCCAAACGAGATTTACGCTACAATAAAATGAGGTATGGCCAAATAAAAATTAGAGTTGGCCCTCCAAGCTGGGTGGTAGTGGAACTGATAGATTCATATACGTAGGGAACACATTATAAATGATGGGATGTAAACGGTACCATATGTACTAATACTAAACTATACAACTGAACATGAGAAAACAATCAAATAAGTGTAATAAAAATAAACCAAATTACCAAATTACAAATAATGGAAATAATGTAACCATTGTATTACACATATTCCTCCCTTGGCATGCCAATGAGTGTGTGGCCACATGTTGTATCATCAGGTTGAACCCTTGCCCACAGCTTGGTATGTGTCTATGTGCGAATGGACGATCACAAAAGAAGAGGCGAGATATCCAAGTATGTGCAACGGAACCAACAAACAAATTGTGATTCCATCAGACACCACGCTCGTGATCTGTGCCCATTATGCAAACCCTAAAAAGACGCCCACCAGTAAACATTAATCCAACGAGATTTACATACAATAAAATGTGTATGGCCCAAATTTAGAGTGGACCCAGTCCAGAGCTGGGTATGTGGGAATTATAGATCTCATATATAGTAGGGAACAATTATAAATGATGGTTTTATTTATAAACGGTACCAATTACATAATCTAAATAACAACTGATATGAGCAAACAAACAAAATAAGTGTAATAAAAATAAACCAAATACAATAGTGGAACATATTTTGATAAGAACTGTCTAGCGCCGAAGGCACTAAATTACTAATTCTTAAATATTTTTTTACTAATCTAATATTTTTTCTATATAATCGCTAGCGTCGCAGGCCGATAGCCCTTAAAGAGGGAGGGCTTGAGAAGGAGGGGAACAAAATTATGGGGAAAAGGTTTAACAAGTTGCGCCAGCCAGCCTATAAAAGTGCTTACATTAGCTAACTAGCTTGAGCCGCAGGCCTATAAAAGAACGCTTAGCAACTAGATTGCGCCGCAGGCCTATAAAGATCGCTAGCCAAATGTTTGCGCCGCAGGGCCTATATAAGAACGCTTAGCCAGTTTTGCGCCGCAGGCCTATATACTTACTAATCTAATATTTTTATATTATATTCAACTCGCTAGCGTCGCAGACTGATAGCCCCTTAAAGAGGGCAGGGCTTGAAGAACGGAATGAGGGAATATGGGTTAAGTAAAAGTGTTAACTAGCTTGAGCCGCAGGCCCTTGTAAAGTCGAGTGATCTACTCGCCCCAGTGATTTAGGGTTAGGGCGAAATTCGAGGTCTACTCGACCCAGTGACATAGGGTTAGGCCGAAAGCCGAGTGATCTCCTCGCCCAGTGACCTCTTAGGGTAGGGCGAAAGTCCAGTTATCTACTCGCCCTAATGACTTAGGGTTAGGCGAAGTGGAAAGTTGTAGTGATCTACTCGCCCCAGTGAATTAGGGTTAGGGGGAAAGCCGAGTGATCTACTTGGCCCCCAGTGACTAAGGGTTAGGGCGAAAGCCGAGTGATCTTACTCGCTTCAGTGACTTAGGGTTAGGTTCATTGTTAGAGTCGGGTTATTTAACACTCTAACACTAACTATAACCCTAAACAATCAAACTCTAACCCTAAAACCCTACCATAAACCCTAATCCTAACCCTAAACCCTAACCCTAAACAAAAAATGTTTGAGGACCTTTTCAAAATCTGGTAAGAGTTTTCTAAATGGATGCAGATATCACCTATAAATAAAAAAATGTGAGGACACTAAAAAAGGTCCTCTCACATTTCCACAAGGTCCTCTATACTAGCCATTCAATAAAAATGTCCTATAACTATAGGCGTTCTTAACTACATGCATTACATACATACATTACTAACAAATTACTGTAGCAACATCAATTTTAAGTTATAACTAAACAAGAAAATGATGTGTGATACAAGATCTCACCGAAAAATGGGTGGTAAACGCGGGTCATACTGGTGTTGCGGCTAAAAAGAGCAAGGGAAAGAAGCAGCGAAACAAAGTTAACGGGAGATCATGCATCACTACAACATACTAGACGGTTTGTGTTGTGAAATGAAATTGCAATGTGTAAAAGAGTCAAAAAAGTGATGGAGTCAAACCATGCAGCGACCTCAGGAATGGGGAAGGAAAGAATAACCACTACGATTAGGAAAAGTGAAAAACGACATACAAAGGTACATGATCAATACACACATTATGTCGGTTGCATGGTTTACTCCATACTATAATTCCAAAGCTAAACCAAGAATTAATTCTAAAAATGCCTAAACAGATATATACATATATATAGATAGTTAAATAATTAATAAACATTAGGACTGATATGTATATAAACATGTGGCAAAGTGTAATCAGAGTTGGACCCATTGACAGGGATTGGTAGTGAAATGTTTAGTTAGGAATTTAGTAGGACAAAAAAAAAAAACAGGGATATACCAAGCTATGGGCAACGGGTTGTACAACGGATCCCCAGAACACACGCTCCGGTGAATCTAGTGCATTTATTGAAACTGAACAAAAATGGTAATACACAATGCCAAGAGAGATTACGATTGGTAAATGGAATATATTTAATTTTGTTGTTTTTTGATTTTTGGGGGTTGGTGGGTGTGGGAGGTTTGGGGTATCGACCAAAATACAAAGAAGGTTTAAAAATTTATCACTGAGAAGAAAAATATGCATATGGTTAGCAAAAATAAAGGGTCATGGCCCGCTCACAATAGCATCTCATCCCAGATCCCCAAATTTGAATGGATGTTGATTGCACTTTCACAAGGCATGCAAAGACACATTTGAGCACGCACTTTTAAAATTGTCTGAACATCGGAAACATCAAAGGGTGGGGGTTTGGGGGTGATTGAAGGCCCCATTCTATACAAAACGACAACAAATATGCTTGAATGGGTCCTCCCCTTTAAGTTAGATGTGACTAACCGGCATGCACGTTATGCAAAATAAGGTACATCATGAACAAGGTGGTAATAAATAAGCAGATGATAACTAAAGTCAAATTAAAACTGTGTGATTGGTACAATTCATTGACACAAGGAATCATGCATGGGAATGATTAACCAAAAATTGCAAAGTTAAATTTTGTCCCAGATCAGATAGTGTGATTGTTACCTTTCTTGGTTGTGTCAGGGCTATCATTCGGCCATCTGGACCAAACACTGAAATGATGGCTTCTTTCACCAAGCGTTGTGCCCCGCGATATATTGTCATGCGAGAGGGGTGAGACGGTGAGACTTTCAGTACTTAGCATTTGCGTGCCATTCCTTAGTTGCTTTTCGCACGGTTAGACTGCTTCCCGGCAGGGGTGGATTTAATTTTGTTGTACTGGCCCGTCGGGCCAGTGAACTAGAAAACTACTGGCCCCTTGCAGTGAACTCATGGCCCAACCATTTACCCACGCTTTATGGTCATGATTTCTTGCTTACGCAAAACTTTGATAATTGGCCTAAATGTCAAACAATATAACAAATAGGCCCTATATTTGAGCCCTCGGTCATGAGGGAGCACGCAACTTAGGGTTGGGGTGTGGCGCAAAGCCGCAAAACTTGGCTTTTGAGAAAATGATTTTTTGAATATAAGTTTGGGGTCTTCGGAACTGATTTACCGTTTTCCTCCCAATAATGGACTTGGGAAACTGCAATTTTAAGTCAAATTAACGGTTTTGGATATGTTGAACTGGCAAAATTTCCCCATGTAGCTAAATCTGTGACTTTTGTTTTTTTTTTTATGGCAAAGTAAGGGAGTGTTCTTCTTACGTGTCCCACAAGTCATTGGTAATGGACTGTGGTGGTGTTAGGGATTTATTCGTATGAGTAGAGCTGCATCTGGGGCCCTGTGTGTATCCATTATCCGGACGCCTCCTACAATATGGACCCGCTTGAGGCTGAGGTGATTGGGAGTAGTCGGGGGTTTCCACCCTCTACTTATTCGACACTGGCTGCGATGTTATGTACGTTGTCTACATGTACACGGACTGACGGCTTCTTAACATTCCATCCGAAGGAACGGGATTGCTTTCATGATTCATTTTGCCCAATAATAATACAATATTTATTTGAATAATAATATTTAAAATATTAATAATTAATACTTTATTTTGAATACTTGAAAAATCAGCAACAGAAAATAAATATAAAGTATAATAACATTCAAATTTGCACAAATGTAAGCAAGTAATTCTGGAAAGAGTAATGGGTTGCCAAAAACCCACCCAATCACAAAAGGTGCTCTCATATCCAAAGAAAAACAAAGCTACATGCACAGAGAACAAGTTCAGAAAATTGATTTAGGAAACCCAAAGAATAGGCAAGGCAAATTTATGCACAGTGAAAAGTTAATCAATGATTAACTGACTGAGAAAAACACCAATGTACTTGTCTATATCAAAATGGTTTCCAAAATGAACATAAATAATGTGAATCATGGAGGAGAGCTGCATTTTGTTATTTAATCAATAGCTGTAAATACAGATCAAAATCCAGAAAATTGAGAACCCGAACAAATCCCAGCAGGGTGTGACCCCCACCGGATTCGAACCCGAGCTTTTTTTGGTAGAATTGCGCCACAGACAAAGAACCCTAACCGCTAGGGCCCCACAGTACACAGTACCACCAATTATAATTGATAAATAAATGTAGACCAA
>JAMKCH010019583.1:0-23002 GCA_023653785.1 Ophioderma brevispina
TGTCTGCCAACCAATAACTTGTCTTAGGTGTCTCATGCATTGCGTCTCCAAGAATCATTCCAGTTCCACCATACACGTGGGTCTTATGCATCATTGATGCTCTCGTTTGTACAGTCGAGGAACTTGACTGTGTCTTTCTTCTGTATGGTTTCTTGCTTTCTTACACAGTCGAGGAACTCGACTGTGTCTTTCTTCTGTACGGTTTCTTTCTTTCTTACACAGTCGAGGAACTCGACTGTGTCTTTCTTCTGTACGGTTTCTTTCTTTCTTACACAGTTGAGGAACTTAACTGTGTCTTTCAACTGTGCGGTTTCTTTCTTTCTTTCTTTCTTTCTTTCTTTCTTTCTTTCTTTCTTTCTTTCTTTCTTTCTTTCTTTCTTTCTTTCTTTAAAAAAAAAAAAAAAAAAAAGTACTACACTACATTTTCTATTTTGCCAAAGCATATTTTATGTCCATCTTGAATCTTATTTGTTCAAAAACTGTCTGCCAACCAATAACTTGTCTTAGGTGTCTCATGCATTGCGTCTCCAAGAATCATTCCAGTTCCACCATACACGTGGGTCTTATGCATCATTGATGCTCTCGTTTGTACAGTCGAGGAACTTGACTGTGTCTTTCTTCTGTACGGTTTCTTGCTTTCTTACACAGTTGAGGAACTTAACTGTGTCTTTCAACTGTGCGGTTTCTTTCTTTCTTTCTTTCTTTCTTTCTTTCTTTCTTTCTTTCTTTCTTTCTTTCTTTCTTTCTTTCTTTCTTTCTTTCTTTCTTTCTTTCTTTCTTTCTTTCTTTCTTTCAGTCATCATGCTAATATCTCAGACATGCAACATTCCATATTGACCAAAACTGGTGACAAGGACAAGTACATACGCACAAACTTTTGACATGACCAGGTTGGTGTCAAAGGTCATGATAGGGTCACAACGGTCAACAATGTTATCCATGCAAAATATCTAGAATTAGCTCAAATCTCGAAACTAATACTGTCATCTTGTAGGACTTGATCAACACTACAAAAAAGTCAATTATGACTTTGTCATATGACGCATGATTTAGGGGTCATAGGTCAAAATACATCAAATTACGTTACCCTTCAAATCACTACTCCTTCTACAGATTACATAGTATGATCACGTGACTCATGTATGTGGTGTAGTTTGACATCCCCCTACAGAAGTTACTTAATGAAATTTTGATCAAAGGTCATTTGGGGTCATTAAGGTCAAACTCCTTTATTGTGTATAAAATGTAACTAGATGCAGCTGAAGTTTGACTGATATGATCCTTATGACATTCTAAACATGTTGAAAATATTTTCGAGGTCAAAGGTCATTAAGAGGTCAAAGGTCAAATTTTCAAAATGCTCTGAATGAGCTGAAATTTGACTGAAATGATCCTCATGACATTCTAAACATATTGAAAATATTTTCGAGGTCAAAGGTCATTAAGAGGTCAAAGGTCAAATTTTCAAAATGCTCCAATTGAGCTGACATTTGAAATGATCCTTATGCCATTCTAAATATGTCTAAAATATTTTCGAGATTAAAGGTCACTTAGGATCAAAGGTCACTACCTCAACTGTGTTAAGATCTGTCTCCAGATCTAGTTTCTTCTTTCTGTCAACGTGCTATTATCTCAGACATTTTAACATTCCATATTGACCAAAACTGGTCACAAGGACAAGTACATGCACACAAACTTTTGACATGACCCGATTGGTGTCAAAGGTCACGATTGGGTCACAGGGGTCAACAACGTTAGCCATGCAAAAAATATAGAATTAGCTCAAATCTCAAAACTAATGCTGTCGTATTGTAGGACTTGATCAACACTACAAAAAAGTCAATTATGACTTTGTCATATGACACATGATTTAGGGGTCAGAGGTCAAAATACATCAAATTATGTTACACTTCAAATCACTACTCCTTTTACAGATTACATAGTATGATCATGTGACTCATGTATGTGATGCAGCTTGACATCCCCCACAAGTTACTTAATGACATTTTGATCAAAGGTCATTCGGGGTCATTAAGGTCAAACTCCTTTACTGTGTGTAAAATTTAAAACAAGGTCAAATGGAAAATATTTTTATCCCATCCTGTAGTACTTAATGAGAGGTCAATAAAAGTCAAAGGTCACGATTGGGTCACAGGGGTCAACAACGTTAACCATGCAAAAAATCTAGAATTAGCTCAAATCTCAAAACTAATGCTGTCGTATTGTAGGACTTGATCAACACTACAAAAAAGTCAATTATGACTTTGTCATATGACACATGATTTAGGGGTCAGAGGTCAAAATACATCAAATTATGTTACACTTCAAATCACTACTCCTTTTACAGATTACATAGTATGATCATGTGACTCATGTATGTGGTGCAGCTTGACATCCCCCACAAGTTACTTAATGACATTTTGATCAAAGGTCATTCGGGGTCATTAAGGTCAAACTCCTTTACTGTGTGTAAAATTTAAAACAAGGTCAAATGGAAAATATTTTTATCCCATCCTGTAGTACTTAATGAGAGGTCAATAAAAGTCAAAGGTCACGATTGGGTCACAGGGGTCAACAACGTTAACCATGCAAAAAATCTAGAATTAGCTCAAATCTCAAAACTAATGCTGTCGTATTGTAGGACTTGATCAACACTACAAAAAAGTCAATTATGACTTTGTCATATGACACATGATTTAGGGGTCAGAGGTCAAAATACATCAAATTATGTTACACTTAAAATCACTACTCCTTCTACAGATTACATAGTATGATCACATGATTCATGTACAGTCCAACCTCGGTTATCCGGACACGTCGGGACCGGCGCTCATCCGGATATGCGATTTGGCCGGATATGCGATTGATGCTCAAACACAGGCTAAACAGTGAAGTTCAGTGGGGATTAAGTGTGTGACGATATATTTATACATTGCTATAACAAACTGTAACAAATTGTGAGTGTTATGAATGATATGAAATGGAAATAGTGAGAAATAAAACAGAAATTATACCACACTGTTTTTTGCATGTTTATTTCAATTATTGCTATATCTAATTGGATATCTAAGTCCAGGATCGATCGTCTGTCAAAATTCCTCACCTGGTCTGAATGGCCGATCATTCCTTATTTACTAGCGGCCGCGGTTATGTCAAACCGACGGACATTTACACGGCATCGTAACAGTTCCAGCCACGAGAGAACGGATTTTAAAATCAGGAAATAAGGATCTAAATCCCTGTTAAAAAACAAGATATTCCATCATACAAGCTCGTGTTACGAAAGCTGCAAAGATGTGCAAAATTTGGAAGCTGGGAATAGCCGATCAAGTTTGAGCTAAATGACTTCCGGGTTTGGATGAAACCTGGTTTGGAAAGGTGTTTCTAGATATGAGTCGCACATAGAATTTTAATTAAAAATTTGTTTGGTTTGAAAAAAGTCTGTACGTGTTATTTATTGACTTTTTTTTCATTATCCGTTTTTTCTATTTTATTGATGCTCATATCGGTCCATTTTTTAGTGTGCTTTAAGGCACAATCAGTGTTTGTGTATGGTGTTTTTGTACGGTTAAATTGACCGCGTAGAAATATGTGCCATCGGGCCCGTGTTTCGTTCCGAAAAGTTTTTGATTTTTTTTATCACAGTCACGGCACAGCTATGATTTTTTAGGGATGTAGTCCGATTGACCTCGTTGTAGCGAGAACTTCCCCAGAAAACGAACCCAATAAAAGGATGTGGGAAGCCCTTATTTCCATGGTAAAGTCATTATTATTATTTAGTTTTATTTATTTTAAGTTATGTACAAAAAAAAATAGGAAAAAAAATGAAAAAATACCATGCACGCGCACTCGGCTGCCAGTCGTCGGCCGGATAATAGAAGATCCGGATAAATGGTGCCCGGATAAACGAGGTGCACTGTATGTGGTTTTATTTGACCATCCCTTACAAACGCGTGTACTTAATGAATTTTGAGCAAACGTCCATCTGGGGTCACTAAGGTCCAACTCCTTTACTGTGTGTAAAATTTAAAACGTCAAATAGAAAATCTTTTTAGCCCATCCGTAGACTTGAGTGAGAGTCATAAAAGTCAATTATACCCGATCACTTGTGCCCATGGTTAGGGGTCAAAGGGTCAAAAAACTCAAATTACGTTATACTTCAAACCACTACTCCGTCTACAAATTACATACAGGCTGTCCCCAAAAAATGTTTACACTCGAAACAAAGGCATTTTGGCAAAAGAAATGTACGCATGGATCTTTTGTTTGGTATGCCTTTTTCAAGCCAAATAAAATAACTTTTGTTTTGCCATTTATTGCATTTCAATCTGATGTGTAGAAACAAAAGAATGCTTCATCAAATATGAGAGTGCAAATCAACTTGGTCCGATTTCTGCCTTTAAACATTTGTTGATGCGGTGACGCAACGTGATACATTTGACTTCAGAGCCATCTTTCCATTTTAAATGGAAAAGACATATCAATTGCTTGTTATTTTGTTGAAAGAAGACATCTAGATTCCTGTCTCCGTGTTTTACCAAGCGCTCATGATTTAACAGTTCTGATACAAAAAGTAAAAAAAGGAGATATGTTGGCTCGAGTTCTTTTTTTTTTCTTTTCCTAAGGCACACGCTCCGGTGCCTATGCTTTTATTTTTTTTTTACACACATACAAAACCTTAGACAATTTACACAACAACAAGAAAACAATAGTACAAGTACAAGCCGTCAACAGTATTGGTCCATAAAAGTATCAAACAAAACTTTATCGTATAATTCATATATTGAGTTCCTTTAAAAATACAATTCAAACACCAGCATGTCCACTGTCCAAACCCCCAAAACAATGCATTCTGTTTTCAATATATTAACAATTGCTGTTTGCCTTTTTAAAGTGGCACTAGCACACCACCACAAAACTTCCCAGCTCATCCCAAAAGACAGTCTAAGGTCACTGGAAAAAATACATGATCCTTTTACATAATTATAGCAAAACCATTATAAATATTCCATTACCAAATCTAGCTGCACCATTATATGAAAAATGTCAGAATACTGACAGGCCTATTTAACTGCCGCCCATCCTGCAATAATGGGTCGCCCAATGCATTTCTTATTAAATGAAGCTGTTTTAGGTAATAGCATAGAAATAGGGTCCGCATCATCATTAATGGGCTATAATGTTCCTCGGCCTAAAAAGCTTTCAAAATATGGGCTCGGCTGCGCCTACGCCCATCATTTAGCTTCTCTGACCTCGGCACATCACCACCCACAAATAGGCACCGCAAACCTCTACCTCTTAAATAGGTCATCAGTTATTTAGGCCAAGACAGCATGTAATCTACAGGCCAACTCAATCCGCAATTGTGGACCACTAGACAATCACCACCATAACTTCAATGGCCACAGACTGGTTATTAAGGGTAATGCATGGAAATCGACCCCTGTGCTCGCCCTCTTAAAACCCAATGCTATTACTACTGTCTGCTCACATGCAGCTAAATGGCAAAACAAAATAATAAAATCCATTATCACACCTACCCTGGGCTTACAAAACAAGCTTAGTGCATCTATTACGTAATATGTAGTCAATATAAAAAAGTTTTACTATGTATACTACGCAACATGTATGCGTTACACTGGTAACATATAGTGCTTGGTTTTGGAAATCATCTGTTTAAGTTCACTGAAAATGAAGTGGAATTAACTGCAGATAACTATACCATTCCCTCTTAAACTAGTTGAAACAAGCAGAAACAACGCACATAAAACCCCCAAGCGCATAGCAATCACATATCAAGCTGAAGCAAGCTAAAGCAAGCTATAAATTAACCAAGCACTTGAACAACAGTAGAACCACTTGAGGGCACGCAAGTGGAAGTCTTAGCTTTCAAAGTCTGTTTAGGACAATGTTGTTTTGCTTGTTTTCCTTTTTGTTTGAGCTTGCTCTGGAATGTTAAGCTTGTCTGGTTTGATTTAGCTTGTCTTGGAAGAAGTTTTATTGTTAGTTAATGTTAATTACCCTTTCAACCAGAGGATTAGAGGACAAGACATTTTTCACAATCAAGCATTTTTATGTTAGGAGTGTTAAGACTCACCAGTATTTACTCAGTAATAAACCCCAAAGCACCATATTTATATCCCATATAAAATTGGCAAGACAGCGATATACACATTGTTTCATGTTTGCGCACACTTATTTGCCTATATGTTCTGCAGACATGCCCTTTACCCATAACATACAGCATGTTTTTTTAATTACATTAAAAAAAAAAAAAAAAAAATGGTGTTAATGTTTTAAATCAAAAATCGCTGCCATGTCTTTACACTGCAAAGCATAATATTATCTTTACCCAAGGTGCAATTTGTTTTTTGGGGTGTCCACCTTCTGAAGCATACCCATTGTTTAAATAATGAAAATTCAGCCTTGACCTCCTGAACCCTGCATCTATAAATATACCTTTAACCATAGTGAGTATCAGTTTAAGGTGGAATGTGGGGACATAATATACATGCTTTAAATTCCAATGAATCAAAGTGTCCATATAAGATGGATTAATGATGATAGGTTCAAAATTCGTTCAAGCCAAGGGTGTGGGATAGTTACTTCATCCCGAGAAAGAGGACACATGTCACATGACCACATTAAGTGAACCATTGTTTCTCTCTCTTTACAAAAACCACACTTATCACATTGACTTTGCCCAATTTTTGTACAAAAAACATTTTTAGTCAAAATCTCCTATGATAATCGTATTGAAAATAATGGGATTTGGTTTCAATAGTACACGTTGTATGGCATTGAATAAACCTGACCCAGTTTATTTGTGCAGTATCAAAACCAGACTCCACATCCCACCTGTGTTGTGCTGTTGGAGTAATAGAATCATTTTGACAAAGCAATTGATATGCAAATGAGCAAGCCTTATTGGCATTCCTCAGCTGGATTATCAGCTGGATTATCATGTTGGCTCGAGTTCTTGCCATTCTTGACCATTATGGGTCTGTTTGGGCCTTCTACGGATGTCTTTATTTCAAATTCCGTATGCTTGACAAGTCCACGTAGGGTTATTATCAGAGGCTTCTTTTTGGTTCGTTTGTTTACTTGCTTTCGTTGTTTATTCTGTCTACAAAATCATAAGTTTCAATACCAAAGCGTTTCATTGTTTGTTTGGTTTGGTACGGTTTAGCATTATGTGTAATTTTGAGAGACTTGAAGCTATTTCATAAGGTTAAGTCTGCTAATGAAAGTGAATTGACTGATTTATTTTTTAAAACACATATCAAAGTACCCCTGACCATAAAGACAATGTTCACACTTTATTGACCAAAATGAAGTTTAAAAGGGATTGTCAATGCCTTCAGTAGGTTCATTAGTCAATCAATAACTTCCAATTTGAATATGTTACAAAATCATGTTGCCTGCAATCTTATAAATGTAACCAATATCGGACCAATCCAATTTTGCACTCTCATATTTGACAAAGCATATCTTTTGTTCTACATATCGGATTGAAATGAAATAAACGGCAAATAAAAGCTAATTTACTTGGCTTTAAGAACATACCAAACAGTGACCCTTGCTTGATTTAGTTTTGATTTCTGCATAGGAATAAATTGGTCTTATCTCGCAGCACGCATATCTCATTGCATTTACTTGGAAGTTGTACATGTGTTTCTTGCGTGCATTGTCATATCAACTAAACCTATATCCTCTCCTGGCATCCTCTCTCCCATATTTGATAGCGTAGTCGCTTCAATATCATGCCGAATAAAGTTATAGATGAAACTATAATGGCAAGAGAGAGAAAATGCAGGCTGGTATAATACGATGAAAATGCAGTGCTGAGATATTTGTTGGCTTGAGTGTCAGACGCTTTGTCAAGAGAAACGAAGAGGCCATTTCCGGTAGACGGAGCTCCCGCAGTTGAAGTCAACATCACGGTTCATATTGCGTAAACATGGTAGTACTACGAAATGTGGTCATGCGGCGATTTTACTCAGTGAATTACGACACTACCATGGTAGAATGCGGGCCAACGATGAAAATTTCCATCATAAAGTTATTATGACACTGCGGTCACACGCAACCTTAATTGTAGTACTACTGTAGTTAACGACGAAAAAAGTCTCGTGTGACCCTGGTCTTAGTATACTGGGGGAATATGGATATCAAATAGAATAGTACATAGGATAAATTGTATTGAAATACACTCCCTCTGTGGAAGATTAAGTTTACTACAGGGAGAGTATGTATTTTAAATAGAAAAGCACATTGAACAACTTTAGAATTCATATCCTTTCTGTGGAAGAGTTAGGTAGATAAAGCTAAAAAGCAAGTAGTACAGATCCAGACCTCCAGGTTTTTCCCTTTTTTTATGTTAAATTTAGAATCGGCATGAAAATGCTTGTAATCGCTCGTTACAAATAACTTAAACGAACGAGTTGGCGGACGTGTATTTTGTGACCCATCGAGGTCAAAGTTCCATATATGCAAGACTATAAAAAACGAAGTCTCGTGCATTGCTACTGTGTTGAAAAGGTAAAATTTGGCATAGCAACTACGCACATACTCGGGCCCACATTATTTCGATACCATATTGAAAAAAACTGAAAAAAAACTATTATGGCTGATCTTTGCAATGGTAAACATTATTAACTACATGCCTAACAATATCTTGGATGTCTAAGGATCATTTTATATGGGAAGAATCTCAATCAAAATCACAATAAAGTGCATTTGTCCATGCAGCAGGGTTTACGTAGTAATGGACGATAGCATTTACGCAGTTTATACAACTCTAAGTGATCAAGTGCGCAAGCGTGGATACTCTGTCCGCCAACAGACTCGTCAAATCAAAATGGCCGTCGGTACTCTAGCGTTTTATTTATCTATCTCTATGGTACATATTGATTAACAATTGGCATTCTTATTCAGTGGGCATTGTTTATCCTATTTACAAGAAATTTGATTGGTTTATGTAGATCAAAGCTCCGCCCATCCATTACTGGGTAATAGATGGATAGTGCGTGCAGCAATTACGCGGAGTAGTCGAATATATGACACGTGCAGACGGTGCGTTTATATTGCATCTGTGCATGTCGCGTTTGTGTGCAAATATAATTTACGCAGCTTGACGATCACCGCACGTTGACTTTAGCTCCTTGGACTGAAACATTTGTTTTCAAGAGG
This sequence comes from Ophioderma brevispina, assembly GCA_023653785.1. Lineage (NCBI taxonomy): Eukaryota > Metazoa > Echinodermata > Ophiuroidea > Amphilepidida > Ophiodermatidae > Ophioderma > Ophioderma brevispina. Next base: position 9,193 of record JAMKCH010019583.1, read on the forward strand.
GTGCGATTATTTAAATGAATCAAAAGAATGATGTAACAAAATATTTAAAGATAAGTTTTCAAGATAAATAGCAAAATTACACAATTCTAAATAAGAATGAGAATAAAAGATATTTTTTGTTTTGGCCATCTTAGATGGTGTCATGATGGATGGGCATCCAATCCACCACTCAATATATTGGACGCACATCCATTATGACACCATCTAAGATGGCCAAAACCAAAAAAATCTTTTATTCTCTAAGTGTTGTAGGGTGGGTGTTTTCTGACACTCCTGACGAGGGAGGGCTATGAATCTCAGCTGCAATCGTAATAGTTGAAGTGACACATGATTTGAACTCCGATTGCTCACAATGTACTATACGTTCGGGGACACTAACAAATTTTACACTAATGTCTTTGTTTCTCCTGCCTCTTGCAGGAGAAGAACCCAAGGGTGGGACAGACATTGTAGGCAAATGTTTGGTTAGTTCAATTTCTTTGGCAATACGCCTTGTCGTTATTGATGGTAGGCTGTACTTACTGTAGTTGAAGACTGTGTCTGGAGCACCATCCGCCTTGTCACCAGAGATGCACGGTGCAATCATTTTCTTAAAATCTAGTCTGAACTTCCTACTCATGAAACCAAGATGAAGGCATCTGTCACGTGATTGATTCGTACAATATCCCCAATGACCATAAGCAAAGTGAAGAGAACTTCATTTTTTACCTGAACAGCTTCCAACAGGAATTTTCGAAAAATACACACCACCAGAGGCGTAATCCTGGTTAAGGCAAAGGTGCCAGTTGTGAGCAGGAGCCTTTGTGCCATTTGAAGTCTAGTCTTGCGGTGCATCTTGCGTGCTTTTTTTCTTTGCAGTTTCACTGCTTCTGAATCATCAAACTTTCTATTTAGGTTATCGGTGTTGTTCTCCTGCTGAACTCGCAGCCTGCATTTTCTTTCCAGCTCTTTGGCATATTTAGCAGTTCTCTTTGTTGGTGGTAAATGTACTTAAATGTCAATGCATTAAATGCTATAATTATAGAAAAAGTTCCAGTGATTAAGATGCAAGAAATAAGCCAAATGGGAGAAAAATCTCCATGTATGGCTGTACAAATTGGAGAGGAATTGAGATCTCCGGCGTTGGTAAGAGTTGCAGATTGCGCCGTTAGACTTGCCACTAATACACTGACGGCAAAACAGACAGCGACAAACACCAGCATGATTGGTTTGGACAGCCACAATCCAACCAATCTTTGTACTGTGCAATAACAATTGGCAGCCAGAAGGCCATGTAGTAGCATGGTGAAGACTCCTAACATTGGAGAGAAGAACATGTACACCTGACAAAGCCATTTGTGGACTTTCACAGAGTTTGAGGCCAGAATGGAATCATTTGTGGTATTCCAATGTGCTGGCAAAGTGTACAGTAGTATGTGAAGTGGACTGACAAAGATGCAGGATGTGATGTCACCAGCAGCTAAAGATAGTAGCAAAATCACCGTGTTATTTTTGACGACGACTTTCCGTCCAAAGGTAACCAGGACGAGCACATTAGCTGGTATCCGATGAGAAAGATAAAGCTGTTGTACACAACAATTGCAGTTTGAAGTACTTGCATCTCCCTGAAGTAAATTTGTCTCACATTTAGTCAGGTAAAAAAAAGTAAAATGAACTTTTTAAGTGCATAGTCAGCGCAAATTCTGAGCTTGCAAAAAGTGTCATGCCTTTTATACATTTGTCATTTTATGGGTAATGTTGCTCAGACAAGTTGTGATTGGCTAAAATTCACTATACCTGAGTGCTACCGCTATTCGTACAACATCTCTGATTGGCTTAATAGATGATATAATCTCCGAGCAACCAATCAAAATTGACCTTTATAGCCATATGCACCTTTAAGCTTTTCTTAGTGTGTCATAACCCGCTGAACAGGTTGTGCAGTGCTGATCGGGTTAATGGAGTAGTTGTTGAAAATTAATACATCAAGCCACCCATAGTGCATTGTTTGGTACATGGTTTTTGAGAAATACGACAAAGCAAAATGATCTGATTTTTTATCAAAAAGGATGACATTATTATTGCTTTTTGTCTGGGAGAGTTTAAACGGAAGCTTTTTTGTGGTGAAAAATATAACAAGATTGTTTAACTTAATGGTATGTGCGGTGTCCTGTTTTTGTGTCATCTGCAAAAATTGCAGAAGGCACATAGGGATTACTCTGGTTGTATATGTGTGTGTGTCTGTGGTCAAAATGTTAACCCTTAATATATTATGCGGTATGAATTTTGTAAGGGCTAGCTACGATCATGTAACTTGCTGGAAAGGAGGGGGCAAGGTGGGGTGACATGTTGGTGAGCTCATGTGACCTTGGTGACCTCATGTGACCTTTGGCCCCATTCACAAACCATGTGTGTCTGTGGTCAAAATGTAAACCCTTAATATATTGTATGCCGTATGAGTTCCGTAAGGGCTACAATGATGTAACTTGGTAGAAAGGAGGAGACGGGGTGGGTGACATGTTGGTGACCTCATGTGACCTTTGGCCCCATTCACAAACCGCGACGACAGACGACATGGTTTTCTAGTCAATTCTGTTTGATCCTTTTTGTTTGGTTCCCCCGCCACAACTTTAGTTGGCAAAGGGGGACTATAGAAATGCCCTGCGTCTGTGTGTGTGTGTGTGTGTGTGCGTCCCACGCAATATCTCTGGATCTAAGCAAGTGTAGGTGTCCATCTTCGCAACATAGATGCATCTCAAGTAGGCGTTGGCTGGGACTTAAAGTGGGTCATGTGACCTCGGTCAAAGGTCAAATATGGTCCAAAATAGGGTCAATTTGGTCAAATCGGATATAATTGTTATAAGCCTTGTAACACGCATATCTTTTGATCTCAGCAAGTATGGGTGCCCACTTCGCACCAGAGCTGGTCACCCAAGTAGACGTGGATGAGTTCAGAGTGGCATTGTCAGTGGGTCAAAGGTCACTGCGTAAACTGGGATTAATTTGCTATAAGCCTTGGCAAGTGTGCAGGAAAAAAAAAAAAAAAAAATGAATGAACTTGTGGTGTGGTCAACATTCCGTGCAGACAAATTTGAGGTCATTTCAAGTCATATGGGGTCATTCAAGGTCACATGGGATAAAATTGCTATAAACCCTTGTTCAATAGTCCATCCCTCAAGGACCCTCGTTCCTCCCTGTGTCCTCCCCCCCTGTGACCTTAGTCCACCGAGTGCAAAGCGTGAGGGTCCTTCCAAAAAAAGAAAAAAAACATTGAGAAATCTTCGTTGAAAACCTACCGCAAATGTCAATCAACTTGCCACATTGACAGATCATATTTAGCCAATAAGATTCCGACTTGGCAACCGGGATGACAACAGCTGGAACGACAGACGACCACATACCCCTTCTTTTGGACTTTGCGGTTAGTACCTGGTAACGATCACATACTAGTATTGTTATACAACACCGATCGATATGTCCCTCTACGTACTCTTGTCACAGTTCGCATTCAGGTCAAGTTCGCTCTGAATGCACATCGTTACACACAGCTTTTTTTAAATCTATTTTTGCATTTTGTAGACTATGCAAAATTTGCCACTGTGAGAAATAAATCTCGCATCATTTCTTTATTGTTTCATGTATAGTTCCAAACAGTTCGAGCTAGGTTCGGCAAATTGCTTAATGCATTGATTTATTATTATTAAATATAATAATATTGCAAACATTCTCTATAATAAGTGTTATAAGGGGGGGTGGAAGAGGGAGGGAGGGGAAGTGAAGGGAAGGGAGGGAATGGGGAGGGGAGGGGGAAGGGAATGGGAGAAGGGGAATGGGAAAAGTGGAAGGGGAATGGGGAGTATGGGGAATGGGGAATGGGTGATGGGGAGGGGAATGGGGAGGAAGAAATGGGGAGCGGAATGGGAGGGAAATGGGGGAGGGGAATTGAGGGAGGGTTTGGGGAAAAGGGGAATGGAGGGGGGCTTGTGGATTGGGCGAGGAGGAATGGCGATGGGAGCGGGGAGAAATAAATCTCGCATCAATTTCTTTAGGAGAGGGAGGGATGGGCGGAGCGAGAAAGGGGGAGGGGATAGGGGGAAGGAGGAGGAAGGGGGAGGCGCGAGAGGCGAGGGGGAAGGGGAGGCGGGGATGAGAAAGTGGGGAGGGAAGGGGGAAATGGGAGAGAGAGACAATGGGGGAGGGGCAGAAAGGGGAATGGGGGAGGCGGAGAAGGGGGGAGGGGAAACGGGGAAGGGAAAGGGGGAAGGGGGGGATGGGGACAGGGAAGGGGGAGCGGAATGGGGAGCGGAATGGAGGAGGGGAATGAGGGAGCGGAAGGGGGATGGGGAGGATGGGAGGGGGAACAAAAATGTCGAGCTATGTTCGGCAAATGATATGCATGAGTTATTATTATTAAATAGAATACTATGCCAATATACTAGTAAAGGGAGGAGGAAGGAGGAGGGAGGGACTGGGAGGGGGAAATCGGGAAGGGGGAGGGGGAAGGGGGGGGGGAAGGGGGTAAGGGGACGGGAAGGGAACAGAAGGGAATGTGGGAGGGGAGAGTGAGAGGAGAAGGGGAAGGGGGAAGGGAAAGGGGAAGGGGAAGGGGAAGAAGGGAATGGGGAGGGGACATGGGAAAGGGGAAGGGGGAAGGGAATGGGGAATGGAAGGGGAAGGGAATGGGGAGGGGAATGGGGAGAGGAATGGGGGAGGGGAATGGGGGAGGAAAATGGGAAGAGGAATGGGTGGAGGGGCAGGGGAAGGGGGGAAGGGAATGTGGAGCAGAAGAATGGGGAGGGGAATGGGGAGGGGGACATGAGGAAGGGGACAGGGGAAGGGGAAGGGGGAGGGGATGAGGAAGGGGAAAATGGGGAGGGGGAGGGGAATGGGGGGGATTGGGGAGGGGGGAAATGGAGATGGGAGCCGGGGAGAAATAATCTCAGGTCCACAAAAATTTTCGAGCTATGTTCGGCAAACTGCTTAATGAAGTGAGGCTAGGAGGAGGACAAATATAATGAAGACGTGAATAGAAGATAAGAGGATGAGGGAAGGAGAGGGAGGGGGAATGGGGAGGGGAGGGAGGGGAAGGGGAAGGGAAGGGGGAGGGGAGGGGAGAGGAGAGGGGGACAGGGGGAAGGGAATGGGAAAAGCAGGAATGGGAAAAGGAAGGGGAGAAAGGGGAATGGGCAGAGGGGGAATGAGAAAGGGGAATGGGAAAGGAATGGAGGAGCGATGGGGAAGGGGGAGGGGGAGGGAATGGGGGGAGGACTGGAGAGAGATGGGGGGAGGAGAATGGGGAGGGGAATGGGGAGGGGAATGAGGGAGGGGAATGGGGACGTGGGAGTGGAATAGGGAGGCGGAATTGGGGAGGGGGATTGGGGAGGGGGAGGGGATGGCGATGGGAGCAGGGGAATGTGAGGGAGGGGAGGGGGATGAAGAGGGAATGGGGAACTCAAGCGTTGCATACAAATATGCAAAGAATCGCATGCAAGAAAATAACTGAAATAAGGAGCAAAAGAAAATTCTTGAACAAGTAGTGAAACAAACTGAGGAAATATGAAATAATAAATAAATACGGTGAATAAGTAGCAGCGCATGTTATAAAGCATATTTAACTTAAATAAATATAGAAATAACGAATGAATGAAAGCATGAAGGAAAGGATTAATGAATGGATGAAGGAATAAATTCCAACTTACCTTTTAATATTATGAATAAATAAATTAAAATAACAAGAAAGGAAGGAAGAAGGGAAGGGAAGGGAAGGGATAAGAAGGAGGGAAAGGGAAGATGAGAAGGGAAGGTGAATGGAAGGGGAAGGGGTGGGAAGGGAAGAGGGGGAAGGGGGAAGCTTGAGGGGAGTGGAAAGGGGGAGGGGAGGGGGGGAAGGAGGGAGGGGAGGGGGAGGGGGAGGGGAAAGGGAAAGTGAATAGGAAGGGGATGGGAGGGAGGAAGGGAGAGGGGAAGGGGAAGGGGAGGCAGAAGTGGAGGTGAAGGGGAGGGGGAGGGAGATGGTGGGGGAGGGGAAGGGGAGGTGAGGGCCCCATTTTGGATTTGATTCCTGAAAATTTACTCAGTGAAATGCTGAAGAATAGGTATGAAACATGAAGATATGTTGGCCTAAATACGTAAAAATGCACTAATATTAAATAAATGAAAAAGAAAAAATGTAAAATTTCACACCAATAATTATAACCCCCCCCCCCCACAATTTTTTTCACAACAAACAAAAAACATCATGTCTCTTGGCAGACATTTTATTCTTCAAACTTTCATTCAATGTTGCGTTGATGTAATTTACACTTTTAATGTGAGGTTAATCACTATGTAAACTTTTGTCGCGCACTGTTAGACGAACATCCCCCCAAAGGTATTGCCGGTTAATGGACATCGTTGGAAATCATATCGCAATCAGCGGGTGGTGACCTGGATGTGTTCCCACGGTGGTGGGCGGGGTTGACAACCATATTTGGAGTACTTACGTAGCCTCATTCAATTTCTACTTGCAAGTCACCGATTATTATTTTTAATTGCCTTGAGCTGTCAAGTAAAACAACGGATGCTGAAGGACCATCGCGCTACGCGCTCTGGTGGACTCTGTCCAGTGGGGAACGGGGGTCTTTCTAGATGGACTATGTCAATGGGTAGGATGATGAAACTTGGTGGGTGTGGTCAACATTCAGTGCCGAAAAATTTGAAGGTCATTTCAAGGTCATGTTAGGTCATTCAAGGTCAAACCACTAAGTAGGTGGTAGGATGATTAAATTAGTGGGTGTGGTCAGCAATTCAGTGCAAAAAAAATTGAAGTTCATTTCCAAGGTCATGTGGGTTCATCCAAGTCAAATCATAAGTATGTGGTTACGAGATGAAACTTGGTGGGTTGTGGTCAACATTCAGTGCCAAAAAGTTTGATGGTCATTCAGGTCATGTGGGGTCGTCACCAGATCAAAATCCATTACACATGTAGTGAAAAACTGGTCATGAAAACTGATGGGTGTATACGATGTCCATGGCCGAAAAATTTTGAAGGTAATTTCAGGTGTGGGTTTCAAAGGTCAACTAATCAACATGTGGTAGGTCATGAACTTTGTGGATGTGGTCAACATTTCTAAACCGACAATTGTGAAGGTCTGTCCGTCAAGTAGGGTCATTAAGGTCAAAAAACTACAATTAGTTTATGGTCATGAGTCAACATTTGATACAGTCAAATTGCAAACTGCTATGGCAGCAGGCCTCCAGTGGTTTGAGAACCACTTATTCCACCACAATTCTCCCTGTGATCTTAAACGTATATTTCCCTTCATTTACTATCGCGAGGGCGGGGGAACCTTGTGGTTCGAGAAACCGCTGTTTAGTCTTTTTAAAGGTTTGGATTTTTTTGATTACAAAATTGTATTTGGGAACATTCATTTGTCTTAGATGAGGAAGAGGGAAGGTACAGGAAAGGACGGTGATAGGAGGGAGTGGAACGAAGGGAATAATAGGAATAGGATGGTGAGGGAGAATTTAGAGAAGAAAGGAAGGAGAGGAAGGGAAGGAGAGGAGAGGTAAAGGGGAGAGAGGAAGAGGGGTGGTAGGGAGAGAAAAATTTAGAGGGAGATAGGGATAGAAAGGTAGGTAGGGAAGGAGGGAGGGGAGGAAAGGAAGGATGGAAAATTGAAATTAAAAATCCAAATGGGCAAAAATATGGAAAATTGAATTTTTGTTCCTTTAGGTTATAATGCAATGTTATTTAACACTATAAACCTAAAAAATGAGTCACTGCTTTTGCATTAGTAAATGGTAACCAAAAAATAACCGAAATAATAAGAATATTTGAAAAATTTTAAAGAAACTACAAAATAAAATTATAATAAAATAGCAAAATAAGATTTTTGATTTTAAAATCAGTTGTTATTGAAGTGTTACACTAAGCTTATAATAGCCATAAGGCGACGAAAATAAAAAGCCCTGTTTTACGGGCCCGACCGACCCTGATTTTTCAGTTTTGCAGATTTTTTTTTTTTTTTTTAGTTTTTCCAAAAATCATGTAAAATCAGCCTGTTTTTAGCCCAATTTTATCAGTTTTGGCAATTTGTTTATAGAAAATTTGTAAAAAAAATTCATTTTTTTTTATCTTGATTTTTCAGATTTTGGGGCTATTTTAGGCCAATTTTGAGCTCCAGAAAAGAAAAAAATTAAAAAAAAGAAAAAATTCACCCGACCGACTCTACTCGAAAGGTCCGCTCGCCCGTAAAACAGGGTTTTCTTTTTCGTCGCCTAAGGGGAGTTTTGGGAATTCACACTGTTTTGTAAGAACAAAAGACATTATAAAAAGATAACAAAGATTTCAGATTGAGTTCAAATTTTCATCTCCTCAAGCATACACAACATACGCAAAATCAACCAAAACATAATCGCTATATCCAAAGTGTTTTCTCGAAGTTGTACTCCATGGACCTGGCACATTTTCCGACTACGTTTATCACATCACCCCCTTAAGAGATTTATGATGCGTATATTATGATGTATGTTGATTTTAATGGGTTTGACACCAAAATAGTAAAGAGACAATGGGCATAGTATGTATTCGTCTTGTGAGAATACAAATTTTTTCTTGAGCACTTCTGCTTCTTCAACTTAAGACCCATTTAGCTTTTAAATGTAATTGTGAAAATAGACCCTATTGTCCAGGCTTTTCCCCATTGGAAGTTGAGAACTTTGGACAAAATTAAGAGCTGAACTTTTTTTCCTTTTCGTGTGTGTATTTTTCCTGTCAATAATCATACCGGAGAAGCATTGTTTTGTTGTGTCTGGTACGATTTTAAACTGAACAAATCTCAGAGCTCATAGCCTGCACTTTCTAGGGGCACTCAACTTAGGTGTGTGGCACAAAGTTTGGGGTCTTAATCACATTTTTCAGTGGCATAATCAGCTCTTTTTTGGGGGGGGAAAAGGCCCAAAGGGGGCACATATATTTCTGGGGGAGGGAGCAAGCATATATTAAAATTTGCTAGGCCTATGTTGTTTTCTTTGTAAATTGGCACATGTGCAGAAATTCACTCATTTTTCAGGGGGCAAGATTCCCTACAAGGAAGGCAGCTTCCCACCCCCATGATGTTTAGGGCAAATAGAGGCCATTGAGCTAATGAAACACAAACTTTTATCATATTTGGGACATTGAAGCTAAAATTTGGGGAGATTTGGAGGAAAGTAGGGGTCTTAAGAACTGGAACATAATTAGAGAAATTAACAGTATTACTCACTCTAACATGTGATGTGACAAATCACTAGTTCACCCTCGCGCTTTAGCGCAGCGAGGGTGATAGTCATGATGAACGAGTCTCGATTTCGTATGTGTGACGACTATCAGGGGCTTCATTTTTGATCGTACGTCGATGAAATTTTGGAAGTGGGTAGGGATGGATATGGGTCAAGTCTCTATAGAGCGATTTCCCGAAATCGGGGTGGGTTTTGCCATTCGGAGCGGTTTTCGGGCTTTGGACTTTAGAAATGGAGGGAAATTGGTAATATGCCGTGAAGCTATGACTATGCGCCGTGCATTTAGATTACGCCCTGCCGAGGTCTGGCATTTGGCAAAGAATTCTCGCTGTGTTCTTCTCTGGTTCTATTAGATCTCGATCGAGTCACGCTCTTTGTGGGTATGCCTATCATATGTGTGCAATATGATGGGCTCTGGCGAACATCAAAACATTTTCCCACGGTGCTACGGCACTAGGATAGCTAATTTAATATGCACGATCTTACTTTCCGCACTGCCATAGTCATGAGGAGGGAATTGCACCAATCGATTTGTATATTACAACCACGTGATATCGTTTATTTTGCCCTTGGCCCCGGTTCCACCAATGGAGAGTCGATTACAACATTACGTGACCTTGTTGATAAAAACATATGTTGCCCTTGGCCGGCCAGATCAGGCTGCGGCATCAAAAGAGGGATCCTTTCCACCAGGCGTCGTATGTACGGTTTGGCGGTGTTGAAACGTTCAAGTTTCAACCAACACATGACCAATTTAAGTCGGACATACTAGTATTGGAAACAACAAATAGACCAATTTTGATTAGGACGAAAACAATGATTCTGAGCACAAGGTTTGGTGGATTCACATGCAAATAGGCCTACCGTCTGTTATGCACGGAGCTGAGGGCTGTCATTAGAACACAGTCAACACGGGAGTCAACATTGCACAGAGTGATGTACAGCGAGTGGCTACCATACCACATTGAATACAGTACAATGAGTATGGTCGCTATTCGTATAGTTATTACTTCTGACACATGTATGACATTTTAGCATGTTGCAAGAGTTATAGCTGTCATAGTGGCATTGATGATGGGGGCAGCTTCAACCAGTACTCTACAGATTGGATTGATCATTGATCTGTAAATTATAAATTCATAGTACTGTTCATGTACAAACACACTCCTGCCCTTGTCTATGTTCATGATGTTGTCACTAATGAAACCAGGGAAATCCCCATGTGCGCAGCAGTTAACCTGTGCGGGGTGGATCCATTCTAAACACAAGCCAGAATTTAGCACAAATGTTAATCTTGATCAAGTTACCGGGGTCAAAGCACTGAGGGCATGTAGCGGTAGCGGTCAAGAATCCTAAATTTAGACGTCGTCATTGGTTTAACACGTAGGCCTAAACACAAAATATTACAAAAAATCCTATTTTTTTTGTGTGTGTTTCGAAGTAATATTTTCTTATTCCAAAACTGCTGAAGAACAACAACACTGTAAGGTTTATTTCTGATTTATGAATAACGGACAAGGTCGTATATTGCTGTAGTCTATTTGATTGCTTTAGGAAGTTGCTGTATTTTTGAGGCTTGGCCGCCATCGTCTGGCAGACATCGCAATCTGGTGGTAAACAGATCAAGATTCAACTTCTTGCAACTTCCGGGTTTTGTTTGGTTTTACACGTCGTATTGGCACAGCGTTCGTCGTATTGACAATGCATATTTATGCCATAGCAATGAATGTGTACAATAAATATCTACGAAGCACTTGTAGGCCAACGACCGCGATGCATATACTATACAAGGGGCTAGGGGCGAGGTAAATTTTCTCCCGCCAACATCAAAAGAGTGATCACTCAAGCGGTGCGTGTTGTTTAAATAGTTACCGTTCCAAATGTCCAAAGCAAAAAGTAAAGTAACAAAATAAGCGGCATCCAGCAGGATGTATAAAAACTTAGGCCTATATAAAATATATTTACATTTACATTTTCTCCACGTTTCTCTATACTTATTTAAAATTTATGTATTTCGATGTTTAATTGTAAATTTTATAATTCATTAAAGAAGATTGTATAGTTGTTATATTTTTATTTTTGTAATGTTTATTTAGCAAAGGAAACTCATTGAATTATTTTAGGCCTATATAAAATATATTTACATTTACATTTTCTCCCCGTTTCTCTATACTTTTTAAAATTTATGTAATTCGATATTTCGATGTTTAATTGTAAATTTTATAATTCATTAAAGAAGATTGTATAGTTGTTATATTTTTATTTTGATGTTTATTTAGCAAGAAAACTCATTGAATTATATGTATTTTAGGCATATAAAATATGTGGTAAAATATTTTATCCCCGTTTCTCTATACTGATTTATAATTTATGTATTTCGATATTTTGATGTTTGTAAATTTTATAATTCCTTGTTCATTTATTTATTTGAAACTGAATTTATTTGATTTTTATTTTTGTAATATTTATTTAGCAAAGAAAGTTCATTGAATGTATTTTAGGCCTATGTAGTTATACATTTTCTCTTCTTTTCTCTGTACATTTAAAATTGGTTAATATCCATAAAATTGATATATTTTTAAGACTCTTACACCTTGTAGTTGTAGTTCAAGACAAACTCGTATTTATAGGACTTTAAACATAAGTTTCTAAAATTCAAGACACTGTAATATTTACAATATGTTTAATTCAATGATGTTATAAATGAGGCAATATGTAATCAATGTTGTTTTTGTTACTAAAAATGAGTTGAGATCGAGTCCAAAATGATATTAACACAAGAATTGATGGTTGGGACCCTCCCCATGTTCAATTTTGAGCACTTTTAATTTTGGGCGACTTTTCGGCATTTTGGGCGACTTTTCGCGCATCCCACCCACGAATTGGGCTGAGAATTTTTGGCAACCCTGCACGGTCGCATCGCAGTTGCCCACAACATTACAATCGAATACATGTTACAACTACCAGGGAAGGTGGGAATATTCCCACCTCCTGCAAGTAGCTCGTATCGTAACATTTTAGCAGATATAAACTTATAAAGCCAATCCAGCTCTAAGTTGATGTTGAAATTCGCATTCTCCCTAATTTTATTCATTTCTCTATTTAAAAGTTTATGTTACCCTCAGCCCTAAAGTTAAAGAAAGACGGGCCCGGACGGCACCTGCTTCCAGTCTAAAAATGGTATCAAATAAAGAAAAAGCCAAACTGATTGAATTTCCAGTAGTCCCCCAAAATATGGACCTTTACACTTTTTAGGGAGCAGCTCTTTCTTGAACTACTTATAAAATAATCTTCCAGAAATTAGAATCATGTTTGATGACTAAATTTGGAATAAACCGCTACCGCTTAGCTGTCAGTCCGGCCATATATCTGCCAGTGGGCCCGGGGACATTTTATTTTTAATCAAGAAATAAGTGAGTTTTAGGCCTATACAGAAAATTGTAAATTTCAGTTCAAAATTAAGTATTAATCATTAAAAGTTTTTTTCTACTTTTTCATATTAATGGTAAATTGGTGTTCTATATAGCTGCAAGCTTTACAACTTGGCAAAAAAAGCATCTATGTGCTGCAAAAATCTATCAACATTTGTCATTGATCTGTACATACATAGCTCCATTCATCGCGATGTGATCGGCCATTGGCCATCGATTGGGACCTGGGAGTATGATGTATGATGTCATCGGATTAACTGTGGTCAACAAAAGAAGACTACTTGATTGACAAGGTTACCTGGTCGGCCCCTAGCCGCTTGTATATACCATGCAGTGAAATTGGTTCGTGATCATGATCATTTCTGTAAAATCCGTCACATTTATGGATGTGAAATCAATGAAGACTGAAGAGCATTGTGAGTAGAGTACTTTTTAGTATTAGTAATCAAAATACACCACCTGTCATTAATTTTTTTCACACAACCGGGTATCCCGTGTGGAGATTTTAAAAGTAAAGTAAAGTCGTCGTGCCGAGCAAGCTCGTGCGCGGAGTGCCCATCTCTCTTTCCTTGGCGTTTGGGCCAGACTCCTCCGTATTATGTTTGCTGTGGGGGGTTCGCCACTCCTCCCGCACAGCGAGTCTGTAACTTTCCCAGCATTGAATAATGCTGGTACCCATTTATACACCTGGGTGAAGAGGAGTAATTAAGGTCAAGTGCCTTACTCAAGGAACAACACGTTGGCCGCAGTGGGACTCGAACCCACGACCTTTGGATTGCAGGACGAGCGCTCAATCCACTGGACCACACGTGCCCTCTATTTTAGGCCAGGTGTAGAAGTAATTATTGTCCGGCGTACTCATAGTCCGGGAACAATGGTGAACAATAGGACAATCGATTCAGTTGACTCTTCACGTAACATTAGTTTCACGCTTTATTCCGTTATCGTCTATGGAGCCCCGGACTGTGGCTCCCGCCGGACTATATCTGCTTTCACACCAGTACTCGGACATCGCGGGCGGGTACCAGGAATTCAGTCAAAGCTGTGTGTCTGTGTGTGTAAAAACTACTATGCCATACATCTTGTGTGTGAATCATATGGAGGGGAAGGGTGGGTTGGATGGGGGAGGGTGGGTTGTT
>JAMKCH010019584.1:0-35015 GCA_023653785.1 Ophioderma brevispina
AAAGACACATATGTCTGCGTACAAAAGCACAAGGTCCTGCTTGCATATGATGTTATAAGGTTCACACCCTTAGAAAAAAGTGCGACTTAGAATCTAAGTTGATAATTGAATCTTTATCAATTCTAATATCCTGAAAAATATCCTCTCCCAGATCATGCAATGCAGTACAGTGCCATCAGTGCAAGTTTGAAAACTTCACTCAATTTACCAAGGACAGTTGGATGCATGGACCCATTCAGATCACCTGGAATCGAACAAGTGGAATGCGACGGTCAATGCTGTGAGTTACTTGTTAATCAATATTAAATCAGTTACCGGCTCTTCGGCCTCTTTGCAATTTTCACCGCATTCCCACCCATCTCTACTTCTCAATTGTATTTAAATGACTTCAGAGATCAGGTGTGATCATAACCTCTTTGTTTTGCCTTAGTTCTAAGAGGACCACAAACCAACGATGAAAATTCGAAAATTCCGTTTGAACTTTTTTACTATTTTTGTATAGATGATGTGACATCAATGTTTACAAACACAAGTAATAGTCTACTGGTCTACTGGAATGTTAGAGGTGCGACGACAAATTGCCCATACAGCTATAGCTAGCATTCGATAGCCTTATTATACTGATTGTGCGAGCATTTTAATAGAAACAAGACTAGGAGGCAGTTGCGCACGATATTGCGGACAGTCTGTTTGTTGCCGGAGTTGGACGTAACATGCAACCTCAAACCACTCGCCCTTCCCACAATATCTCTGAATGCCCCCCCCCATAACCGACGTAATGGTAGGGGTTGGTACATTTACTGCACCCACTTGCCTGCTCCCAGTTTGAAGTCAGCAGCATCTGACGAATAAAGTGGCAGTGATAATTGTACTTTAGTCCGTCAAGGCTGTGAATTCAACACTGGGAGCAGGACACCGTGGGGTCATAAAATGTAACCATGTTAGCCTCATTGAGCGGCATCGTATGCGTGACACACACAATTATAAAACAACGTAAACTTCATACGGGGGAGCCGCCATCAATGAAGATCATTTTAAAGGGTCAAGACCATGTAATTGTGTTAAGCAAACTGAAAACTGAAAAACATCATATAACATTGCGACCCAGATGCAAAGCCAGCTGCCTTATTGGCTTGTGTTACAGTTTTCTGGAGTTCCGTAAGGCTGATAATGGATTGTAAATACTTGGTGGAGGGAGCGGCTGGAGAGTTCTCGAACTGATAGATTTCGGGCAAATTACGTATGCCAATGAGCTAAATTAATATGCAAAAATCAGCGTATTGGCTTAATTTGAAAATGGTACATGGATACCGAAAATGCTTTCATGCATGAAAGCCTATCACGATGCGCATATTTCTTGCAATTTGAAAGTGCAAGATATGTGCGGCTTAGGTATGGCAAATGGCTAATTATTATGCATAATTACTGTATCGCTGAAAGGGTCCATCGGATGGGCAAACTTACCTTCGCACAACATAAATGAATACTATGCCCATGCATCTTTTGTGTGATCAACAATTGGGTAAAGTTGCATGTGGGCCGATTAAAGGAGGCATTTTTGATACAATTGATCTAATTAAATAGCATTGCTGTATCATCTGAAATGCGTACATGGATATGCAAAATCTTGAAAACTTCTATTGCCGTACATTTTTGTTAATCACAATTGGGTCAAAGTGCACGTGGGTCAATTAAGGGGCATTGTTTGATGCAATCTTTGGATCTAATTAAATATGCGGTATTGCGTAGTCGCTTAAATGGTACATTGGATATGCAAAATTCCTCGACTCATGAGACTACTATGCGGTACATCTTTTGTTGTGAATCATAATTGTGGTCAACATGCATGTGGGCCACTTAAACGGGCATTCTTTGATTATTTAAAAATTGCAACTAATGCTAAATGCCTGGTCATTTAATCAAATTTGCTAAGGTTGTCAATGGTCAGTGTGAAATATATACCTTCAAAAAGAATTGTGATTCAGAGTTTGTTACATACAATACATTAGGTCCGAATGTGTTTAGTTGGCTGTGTGTGGATGTGGTGGTGTACAAAACACAGAAGACTTATCAAAAGGGGGGGTATACCACAACAAAGGTATATTTCATATAGCTAGCTCTTGCAAATGTTTTAATTGAAATGGTTTAGTGCAGGTCAGTACGTTTGGGTTGCCGCCTTTTACATTCTTGGAAAAATGTGAAAATACGCAACAATGGGGCATGTCACTGCTTTCTGGGACCCGTAGGGGCCTCAAATGGTTAATGAGGACACATGATTTTCAAAAATAGTGTGGCCAAATGAATAAATTTTTCATATTTTTACATCTTTGTCAAGACGACTCGAATTTTATACCAACCAACCGTGAGAGACGCCGAAGGTGGTGTCGAACGCCGAAGGCGTGAGGCCGAGCGGAGCGAGGGTCTTTGCCCAAATGGTATTTCCAGTGCAAGCATAATGTGTCAATCAAAGTAGGTCGTCATCGTAAGCACCGCCAAATTTCATCGTGACACGTTTCAGATATTGCCAATTATCGATGACGTCGCCGATCTAAATTACCATATCGATTTTTTGCACGGCCTAATTAGCCTACGATTCAAAGCAAAAATCGACGCAGTTCTTGACAGCTGCGGTGCGATGTGAGTCCGTACTGTATGTGAGATGCATGGCGGATGGGCTAGTTGTAGCCCAACTCTGTCAGAAATAAAAGTCCCCAGTAACGGATAGTAAAAAAGTTTTTCCCACCTCCCTGCACAACCACACGAATTGAGACTAGACTAGGCATACGTCAGTCATCTTTTCGAATATTTGTACTGCAGTGACCAGTCAAAATGCACTCACAGACATGACAATGATTTTGATAACATTAAATTGAAATGATGAATCCTGACCCGCGTATCACCATGTGCCACCCAAATGTGACGTGTGGCGAACATCCCAAAATTCAGCAGAACTGAGTGCCGTTCACAAATTCACCGCAGAGAATTTAGGGGACACGCACATCCTAGTCTAGATCATGAACTTGCCTCGGGAACTTACCATGTCTTGTAGCGAGCACCTATTACTGCACATTTAAGGCTAAACTTTCGAACCATGGCTGAACGATTCAATGAAACTACGTGTACAATACAAGTCCTTTCACTATCTACAATGACTGTAAATTCCACATTATAGTAAGCGAATCAAATCGTACACGTAGCCGTAGCTTCAAGTACCCTCATGATAGTCATAATCAGCACAGTACCGTACGTTTAGCGAGCTTTCGAATATCCTACACCATGTACACAGGGATCCAACAGTCTACACAGTGACACTGACAAAACGAATGCATGTAATTACACCATGGATTTCACACCGTGCCGTTTTTCACAGCCTCAAAATTTTTCCCATTTTACTTCCCAGCTAGCTGTAAGCCTGTATCAGGGATCCGGCTGTATTCCTCCCCCGGTATGCGCTCTGTTTTGAATCGTTACCAAAACCCAATAATGACTGGTTATTTTTGATCATTCCAATAAACTCGTATCTAGGAACTATTTTAAGCGAACTATGACATCATTGACCAATCACCATTGCTATATTTTCGGAAGAAATATCCCGAAAAACAATGAGTAACAAATAAAAGAAAATTTTGCGAAAAGGCTTTGATTACACTGAACTTTGAGCGGTCAGCGGTCCAGAGAGGGGCGAACTCGCACAAATTGAATAAATAATAAAGCCTTTGATAAAAGGCTAATTTTTACTAAATTTAGTTTAATTTTAAGGGATTTTTGCATGACTTTTTCATGATTAATATTCTCCACAATGGAAGAATTTGTGACACCTGGGGTGGTGTCAATAAGAGTACAAGAAATAAAAGAATTTATAAATGCAACCAGCAAACCCGGGTGTGCTACTCCTAAACATCTCCTGGTTATGATTGTTTGGGTACAGTTCAAGATTTATATCTCCCAAACGGAAGATTTGTGACCGTCTATGGGTGGTCATCAAATGGAAGAGTGAGAAGTATAGAAATAACCATAATGCCAACGCCGGTGGTGCTACTCCTAAACATCTCTTACTTGTGCTCATGTGGGGGACTTTTCACGATTATCTCTCCCAGCAGACAACGGAAATGTTGTAACACCCTAGGGTGGTGTCAACATGAAAAGAGTGGAGAGTTATCGCATTAGTAGAGTCATTTTCATGAGATCCTTTTAAATTTGGTGGTCCTGGCCAAACAATTTTTGTTGTTATTGCCATCACGTACATGTCTTGTTGGTTATTTAACTCGGTTTAACAACCGTTTTTATAGAATGACACCGAACCACGTGGCAAACGATAAAATTGGTTGCCACCATAAACAACTTGAAACGAATTGGTTAAAAAGCAAAAACAATTTTACTAACCTTTAGTCCAAAACCATAGATGGCAGATTGATAATCTTCTGGACTAACAATGATTGACCGAGGCCAATGGCCGCCAGAGACGACTGTTTATCTTCACTCTGCAGATCTTGGTATATCGTACCGGCTCTGTCCTGTATACAACCTATATTTAGGCAAAAAAGCAAGTTTATCTTGGATTACATAATTTAGTAAAGCCAACCCAATTATCACGGAACAGGGCACAGTTTTAGTTTGCAGTAAACGATGACAGAATAACAGTCAAAATATTATTAAATATTATTTTTCCAACTGTTTTAAAAAATTTTACTGTATTTACTGGGAGTCCGAAACATTCGAACATACAAATTTCTCTCTACAGTTTGCACTTTCTTGGTTGTAGAAGAACACCTACTGAGAATGTTTCAAAGGTTATTGGACAAAGAAGAGAAAACCAAAAACTATGTTTGAACTTTTCTGTAATTGTCCAAGAAAGATGCTTTGATTTTCTGTCGTGACAACTGACAAAATTCCAAATCATAATCTTAATGATCTTATTCGAAAGGGGTGGTGATGATTATACACTTTGTAAGCATTCCACATATGAAAACAACGTGTCGCTATGTTAAAAAATTGGGGCGCATTTTTTTCGGAAGTGTGCTAGTGTGTATTTAAATGTTGTTTTTTAATTTCCCAATTTTATTCACCCCAATCTGAGACCTAGTTCTAGTGTCAGGCCCCATAGCATAAGTATTAATTCAGTTTGGAAGTACTGTTAGGTTTACATTTACTAAATCAGGGGTCGATATCAACACCACATACAACAGGTTAAAAGCAATGTGCATTTAAATCAAAAACATTGAACAAACAATTTTTGCTTCTGATTTTCTCTTAAATTAAAGATTATGCCTCAAGAAGGTTCCACAAAAAGCTGTCCCGGCAGGTTCTAAATTGTGTGAAATTTTCAAGGTGTGACAACTCTACAGGAAAGTGGTGTCCACCCTGGCGCCTTCACGAGACAAAAACAAAAAAAGGAGGAAATTAAAAGGATACCTCTAAAGAACTCATACTTCTGTAATAGATCCCTATCATTTATCACTGCTTTTCAAAGAAAAAATGGTGGGTAATAAACGTTTCAGTGTATATATGTTACAAGAGTACTACACAATCGTTAAGTGCTAAAACCTAACGATTTTTGACTTGCCCTAATTTCGCAAATGAGAGTGCTACTTTTGGTCTTTCAATAAGTCATAGGAGTGAGCGTCATTACTCTCTTGTGGAAAGTATAATGGTGCTTCTTGAAAAAGAGCGTTTGGTTGCTTGATGCAAATGCAACCAAATCTAACAGCCGAAACCGTACAGAGTGCGGCCCTGGCGTTTGAGAGCGTAGACAACGTCCATGGCAGTGACGGTCTTTCTCTTGGCGTGCTCACAGTAGTGACGGCATCACGGATGGAAGTCTCGAGGACACCTTCAGGACCACCACGAGTCTCTCAGAGATGAGACCAAGGAGAGAGCTACGATTCACACACACGGCGAGCGAGACGGAGGATAGCTGGCTGTTGATACCCTGATGTTACACGCAACACCTGAGATGACGCTTTGAGCCTCCTTTCCAAAGTCCTTCCTCCGGCCACGTCAGAAATGATGAGTTCTTTCTTGTAACGGATCAAGAAATAATGCCGCTCACGCTCCGCGATGCTTAGATACCCTTCCCATTGCGGACTCCGAGAAGGATTTTACATGCGCAGAGGGCGTTTAATGTAACAACCTCTTACCAAAAGCATATGCTGCTTTCGTTATATGAGTACGTGAAACATGTTTGGTAGTCCAGCGTGAGCCGACTAGCACTCTCCCCAGGTGAAACCGTGGCGGTCTCATTATGATTGAAAGAAGCAGAACCTGAACATATTAAATTTTTACTATTAAAATTAAGTGAACATGGTCTGTCTCTATGTTCGATTTCTTTTTTTCTTTTTTGCAGTGGTATAACGCCGGCTTCCTGAGTCAGATTTCCGCCGCGCCGTCCATGGGTTGCTTAAGCGCGGCTTGTGATTGGTCCACTGGAGCGGATATAAGAATTGGTTCCAAACGGGATACGTTGAGTCTCGCTTTAAATTTTGAGCGCCAAAGCCGATCAGGAGAACCAGTTTGACATTAAATGAAAAAAGTGAGTGAAACGCAATACCAAATTAAACCCCGATTGACCTGTCACATTTTAATTAATCTGTTAACCTTTAAATGTTAATACGTTTTTAAATTCAAGTTAAACTGTTTGGTACCACCCTCGCAAAGGTAAACTACAGAACATGATGATTCCTTAAGGCCACTTAAAGGTACATCGGGTTCTATAGTGGTTTTGTCCCAACGCAAAAAAAAAATAATACTGAAAATAAATAAAAGTGCCGCCACATGTATCACTACGGACTCAAATATCTATTGCCAAGCAACATTAACAGGGTCATCGGGGACTTTGTTGATATAGGAAGCAGGAATCTTTTTTAGATGCCGGGTTTCTTCCATCGATTGATTTTTAGCATAATTATTGCAGAAAAAATCGGTCGATGGAGACTAAAAGCAAAACAGGGTCAAAACAGAAAGGGGAATTTCAAAGGGAGGAGCGACTGTAACAAAATTAAAATTGGACATGGATTGTAATTTTTACAACAAATGTTAGTTCCCTCAACATAGGGTAATAAGTAATTATACAGTATTCACCTTAGAATTTGTTGTTGTGGACACCTAATTGCGAAGTCTATTTGATCTCCTTATAAGCAGATGAATAATATGTTGTTGCATGCCAAAATTAGTAAGTTTCTCAATTATTATTAACAAAAGCCATGGTAACATCTTGTCATTCCAACACATGTTAACATGTTAACTGTCCTTCCCGAAAAGGTGCAAGTGTAAAATTCAACTTGTTGAGAAGTACCAGATTTCTGCAATTTAGTTCAGGAAGTAACCATCATTGAAAGAGATTTAGTATAGGGAGCATGATGGGGATGTCATGAAAAACATATTTCAAAAATTAAAAAATGGTGAGTTGATAGGCCATTTTCCGTCAAAAGTTGATTCCCTTCAAATATTATGATTCAACAAGGATAGTTCAAAAGCAGTGTAAATTTGAACTACATATACGTTTGAAATAAATAGTATCTCTTTGCTGAAAATTAGTGTTACAATTTGGAAAATGGATTTTCACAAAAAACTGATTTTGCTTAATACCCCAATATCCCACAATATTTCCAAAATTACACATATTTGCAAAAATAGATGAAGCTCCAAAACCAGTAAAAAATTCAAAATTTGATATTTGTGCGTTACTTTTTAGTGAAAATAACAAATCTAAAGTACTTTCAATTTTTACCCCAAGGGTACAAAAGTTACACCACTGATTGTGAAAATGAACGTATGAGAAATCGACTTAAAATCACTGTCATTCAGTTGATTTAAGCTCATATTGAGTAAATTCAGCACTGTCATAAAGAAATTTAAACCACTCTTAGCCAAATTCTGATAATTTTTAAAAAAAAAAAAAAAAAAAAAAAAAAAAAAAAAAAAAATGTGACCATTTTGGTAACATGTAGTGTCAATTTGAAATTAGGGTAAATTCCGTCAAAAATTGTCCTCTCCATATTTAGGCCTAATAAACCTTAAACTAAATGGAAACAGATTGAGTTGAGATACTTTCTGTCAAAACTCTAGTTTATGTTCTACACATTTGTAGTAACACTTTGTAGCTACCCATTAAGTTTTACTGTATCACATGATCAAAAGTTATAAGTCAGAGGTTCCGTCAAAATCTGTCCCTTCACGAAAATGAAGTTTCACTAACCATAAAATTGTCCTGAAAACATACGACTCTGAATTTTGGAAACGTACTCCTTAAATGATATAGAATCAAAAACATAATAAATGAAAATATCAAAGCACTTGTTTTTTCACCCTAAGTGTAGAAATGATATTGAAGATGTCCGTTCAAAAACTTGTCCTCTCCAAAAATTGACATTCATCAGTATAAAAATTTTCATGAAAAACGTGACGTCTAAAACTTTTGTAATTTATACTTATTAATTGCCTACAATGCAAAAACCTCAACATGAAAATAACATGGAACTTCATTTTCACCCCAAAGGAGAAAGCCGAGGGACCCTGATTGCAAAACAACCCATATCTGGCTTATTAATGTAGTGAGTGGTAGGGGCGGTTTATTTCCAGTCCGGGTATTGTTTGCGGCCAAAATGAATGTTTGTAAACATCCGTGTTGAAGGAATAATAATAATATGAGATTTATAAAGGCCTGTTATAACGTATGCAAAGCGCTATAGAGAAAGAATTAGGAAGGGGAAACTACAGTTTAGGATACAGATGGAGACTTCAAATGACTTTTAACAGCTGAAATGTGATCACGACCACGGATTGTTGTTAACAGGCAATTCGTACCACAAATAAGGGCCTGCAACGGATAGGGCACGATCACCATGCCGGTTATGTGGAGCGAGGCACTTGAAAGTGATGGTTGAGCTGGAGCGAAGTGCTATAAGGGGTCTTGTATAACTGAAAATTAAGGTCTGCCATTTTGAATTTTTAAATAAGTTTTATTATCTAGCATTGGGGTGGCATTGGGGAGCTTGTTCGTTTTTTCATTTTCCGCTAAAGGCCAAACTGCTACATGATGTAGACTACACGATCTTTTAGTAAGCACCGGCGCTCATACTTAACCAACTGTCTCTTACAGGGTCATTCCATGGCAAATCACCTTCATTTTCAGGAAAGTCAACCGGTGACTCTCTCAGATTTGATGAATTGCAAAAATCCAACATATTGTTCTTATGGTATAATGACCTACTAGAAATTTGAGCCTCATCGTCCCAGTCGTTGACTTACAGCATGGTTGAAAAATTACTCTGGACCACCCCCCCCTTTAGTCGACTCGCGACATCATTGATGATTTGTTTATTGTCAGAGGACTACCATATTTTAGATTGGAAAACGGGGTGCCAAGCTGAAAATTGGTACTCAAAGTAACTTCTGCCCAATCTCTCAGAATCTGTCATCAAAAAGAGTATCTTACCCTATTGTGAAGTTGCAGGTATTTCCAAAACTAAAAGTTTTAGGTAGCGAAAATTATTTTCAATTTTCAGGGGGCCAGGTAACCCATATAAAATGTCCAGAGGATGCCTCAAATTTGGTGTATGTAGATCTGGGTATACTCAGAGGAGGAAACTGGCTAAATGCGAACTTTATAAGGATATGCCGAGTGACCGAAGTGGGTCGACCTAATCACACCAATAAAAGACGCCCCCTTGTGGGGGTGGTTGACCCTCGGTACCTCCGTTGAAACTCCTCTTAAAGTACGGCCACCAGGGAAGATATAATAAGGATGATGAGAGTGGAACCAGTCTACATATTATTAAGCCACGATTTGAAATCATTTGTCTTGTCAACATATTGTGTCATTATTTGTGAACAGTTACTCAGGTGTTTAAAAGTTAAAATCACAGATATTTATTGGACCTGTGTGCCAAATTTCGCAATGTGACTTCAAACTCCTTCATGGTTTTACCATAGGTACACAGTTAAGGAAAATCGTAATCTGTATTCAGGAGGGTGTTGACCCTGTTTCTTAACTGTGTAAGTCTATGGAGAATTGTGGTTCTCATCTGACCATGAAGGAGTTGAGGTTGCACATGCTGAAATTGCACCACATAAAGGTCCAAGAAATATCTCTCTTGTGTTGTAAATTTCCAATACCATGAGTAAAATGTCACATGGTCAACGATCCACCACAAGGGGAGCTTGTAAAGATATGGGTGTTGGGTGGGACCATTTCGGACACGTCCAGATCCTTGTTATAATTTTCTTTAGCCTGTTCCTCCTTAGGGTATAGATATATGCCTAGGGATTTAATGACACCAAACTTGACATTCTCTGGATTTTTTATATGGGCACCAGGCCCCTTGAAAATGGAATACAAAATAATATCCGCTAGCTAAAACTTGCATTTTCAGATGTTGTAATCACAATGGGGTGTGAGATACTCTGTTCTGATTGGGCGGTGTTTTCAAAATGGAAAAAATTTCGTAAGCATGGCCGGAGGATTTGATAGTAGAGCAAATAGCTGGTATTTTTGAACTAGGACAAATGAGTTGCAATCATTTCTCATATATATGGAGGGTAATGTACCTCCCTACAAAATATCATTGAAATTCTAAAATAGTCCTGTGAGATTCCTTTATCGCTGTGAAAAACATTTCATGTGGACGGAATCGATAGAAATAGGGTTCTCTACGAATGTTATGTTTATTGCTATTCTATCGAAATAAAAATGGAAAAAATTATCTTTTACCCACGGGATCATGAAACAACAATCACTTGACTCCAAAGAAGTACAAAATGTTAATTTAAAAACCTCGTTTTAAATGCTGCCCTCTTCAAAAATGGAGCACTGTCGGATGGAATCGCACAGCATTGTTGGACGGAAATGGAAAGGCTGACATTTTAATCGACTCTGATCTTGTGTATTTATTTGGTACTGTCTAGTAACTCCGGATATTAGCTATTAGATTGGGATATATCAGAACTGTTTAGTGCTTTTGGTCATTTGATGCAGCAAAAACATTGTCAAAAATTCCGTTCCGGAAAGACTGTTTCCGTCCGACATGCTTTTGTATAGAAAAACTAGAAAATTGCCACCATCCGTAGTCTGGTTTTGAAAATTTCCAGTGCTTTGGCCTATGCTACTAACATTTAGCTTCAAATTAAAGCATTTAAATAATTGCACAAAACAATTTGGGTAGTGTTGTTATCGCAATGAATCTGTCAAAATTCCGTCCGACATGCTTCCGGTCCAACATGTGGCATTTTTAAAAAAAATGTGTAACTATTCTTAAAAAAAACCTTGTTGATATGATTTTTTCTCTTCTAAACCTTCTTTAATGTTCCTATTTCTTCATTAGTTTCAAAAGTATTCATAAAATAATTTATTTGCCAAGCTCAAGAGGACCAAAGAAATAGATCAAGTCGCCAAATTCAACAGATTTTTGGCCTACAAAATGGAAAAAAAAAAAAAAAAATGTTGAAAAATTTGTTTTTCAGCTGTTCAGGTGAATTCTGTATGTAGTGAAATTTGATGATTTTTCACTTTCATGGGTACAGCTTCATTGTTGATCCATGTTTATTGCAACTTTGAAATGGCCCAAAAGAAAACTTTGAAGAGGAAATCGTTTGGTTTTAAACCATGTCGGTACCGGATTAACATAACAGTAGACGGAAAAAAGAAAAAAATCTTACCCCTTTTTACTCTAATAAAACAGCATAAAGCTAGGACTTTAAAAACCAATCACGCCAGCTAAACTTCATAAATTCATGGATACTTGACCAGAAACGTTTATTGAATTTTATTTTGTTTTTGTAGAAAAAAACTTGACAGAATTTTGCCATGTGGAAGGAATTTTTGTTTAATTCTATTTCTCTGGGAATTTTATAAAAATTGAAACATTGGAATAAAACATGCTTATATCATTCATTTGTAAAGTGTCAACTTATATCCAAAAGGTATCTTATCTGTTAAGTAAAATTTAATCTTGATGTTCTTCATTGTGATAATATTATTGGTTGGTTGAAATTCCGTCCGACATGGTCGGAAATGTGAGTACATGTTAAAATTAAAGCATTATTTAAAAAAAAAATAGGTTTGTATTTTTTAACAACAGTTTTTGTATTTTTACTTTTATTTTGTGACAGGGACAACAGTTTCAAAGCATTAAATAATGACCCCCTTAAACATCATTCTACAAAGAAAGTTTAAAATTCGACTATTTTGGTTGACACATTTTGAACACAGCAATGCAGATTCTGAAAGAATGGGAAAAGTTACCTAGAGTACCAATTTGAGCTTGGTACCACTTTCCCAAGCATAAGATAGGAGTCTCTGAAAATGGAAAAAACAAAATCACGGTACATCATGAGTGCAGCTTACTAAAGGGGTGGGCCCCGTGGGGCCCAAGTACATTGTCAAAAACAGGCGTAATTTTTGAAACGCTTGGACATACAGAAACTAATGACCTTAATTTCTGTAGGTCATTATACCCACAGGAACAATTCATGGACTGTTTATTAAAAGCTGAGGTAATCACCTGGGGACCTCTAGGTGATTGGCATGGAATGACCAGTAATGAGTTGATGAGTTGGAATGATGGTGCCTTGAAGGACGTGTGAGCGGCAGGAGGAGGTCGTCGACCGGCAAGGGTAGGAGTCCCTCTTGCCTTCTGTAACGATGTTATAGCGATTCGCTGTTCTCAGGTCCGGTCCTTGAGAGAGTCCAGTTTAAGTTCTTGAGAATGGAAGAAACCTGCTGGTTTCTTATAATCGTTAGAAACAAAAACGGGCTGCCCTCCGTTGAACCCTTTAAATTTATGTGTGAGTTCTTTTGGTATGATTAGTTACAAGTTACAGTTTAGGTCTATTTACCTGCGTTCACAATCCTTTAATTTTCTGAACGTAACGAAATAGGCATACTGCGCATAGAGTGCTGTTAAGCAATTATCATAAAATGCCCTGGCCCCTGGCGTGCCCGGGGTGGGATGGCACGGACTTGCATGCTTGTATACCGGGGAGTGATAGCCGGGGAGTGTTGATCTTTTTGTTTTTGCCCGGGTGTACCCGGCGTATGCTGGGACTTGTTCGTGGGTTCATGGCATGGTCAAAAAAAAAAAAAAAAATCCCGGAATTTTGGGTCGGGACAAACGGACGCGCAAGTCTCAACCAAAAACGTAGTTATACTATAAACATAGTACGAAAAAAGCTATCATACACGAGATGAAAGCTAGTAGTTAATCAAAAAATGTATAGCACAATCGGGTGACGCATTTTGACGCTTTGACCCGGCTGCAGGGTTGTCGGGACGTTGCCAGGGTTGACATAAAAAATGTGCTCCCGCAGGGCCGGGACATGGCGGGGGGAGGTGAACATTTCAAAAACCCCCATCGTGTGCAGTAGCATTTTCCACTCCATAACTGCAACGAAGAAAGAAGCGTTGAGCCAAGAATAACCTTATGACCCTGACCCTTGGTCGGGTGTCATGCAACTTATGTTGTTCTTAACTGAACACCTTTTGTTCACCATAACTACGCATTCCCCGGATAACGGGTTTGTACCCATTTTGTGACCCCACTTTTCTGCTCCCAGTTGAATCAGCAGCCGTGTCGGATTAATAAAATACAGTATCCCGCACTTTATCAGTTCAAGGCTGATGAATTCACTGGGAGAGAACGAAGTTTTAGTGGGGGCCCAAACTGTTAACAACCCCGGTTTTTGGTAACCAGGGGCAGGGCATTTTTTGATAGTGCAAAAGCTACTTTCAGACGACAAATTTCAGTTCGCAAGCCCCCTGAGTTCAGAAATGGGGCCGCACATCCTACCTGAAAAAAGTTGAGGTCTTTTTGGTCCCCCGCCAACCGTGTGGCAAAGGGGGACTATAGAATGCCCTGCGTCCGTGTGGCGTTGGGTGTGTGCTCCAAGCAATATATTTGGATCTAAGAAGTGTGGGTGTCCATCTTCGCAACGTGAGAGGATCTCACTAGGCTTGGCTGGTAGGTAGAAGTGGTATGTGACAATAGGTCAAAGTCAAATATGGTAAAAATAGGGTCAAATTGGTCAAAAAATAGATATATTAGCATTGTAAACAAGATATCTTGTGATCTAAGCACAGCGTAGGGGTGTCCATCTTCGCACCTTAGATGTCACCCAAGTAGACTGGATGAGTTCGGAGGGGTCATTGAAGGGTCAAAGGTCATATGCGTCAAAAAATAGGGTCAAATCTTGGTCAATTAAATAGATATATAGCAGTAACTACGATATCTTTGATCTAAGCAAGTGATGGGTGCCCATCTTCGCACCATAAGATGTAACCCAAGTAGATGGTGGATGACTTCGGAGGTGTGGCATGGGTCAAATGGGTCCAAATTGCGGTCAAAAACTGGGATTAAATTTCCATGGGGTGTGGCAACATTCAGTGCAGAAAAATTTGAAGGTCGTATCAAGGTCACGTGGGGGTCAGGTCATCAAGCTGTCAAATGGGATAATATCGCTATGAACCCTGTCAACCTGTGGTAGGATGATGAAAAACTTGAGGGTTGTGGTACAACATTCAGTGCCAAAAATTATCTTGAGGTCATTTCAGGTCATGCAGGGGTCATCAAAGGTCAAATGGATTTAAATTGCTATAGCCATTCGCAATTGTGGTAGGAGGGAAAACTTGTGGGGTTTCTGGTCGAACATGCAGTGCCCCGAAAAAAAACATTGAAGGTCATTAAAGGGGTAATGTTGGGGTCATCCAAGGTCAAACCAAACTAAGTAGGTGGTAGGAGATTGAAAATTGGTGGGTGTGGTCAGCCTTCAGTGCCAAAAAATTGAAGGGTCATTCAAGGTCTGTGGGTCATCCAAGGCAAATCACTAAATATGAGGTAGGAGGGTGAAACGTGGTGGGTGTGTTCAACAACATCAGTGCCAAGAAAAATTTGATGGTCATTTCAAGGGTAATGTGGGCGTCATCCAAGGTCGAAATCCATACACATGGTGTATGGTCATGAAACTGATGGGTGTAGTACGTTCATTGCCAAAACATTGAAGGTCATTCTGGTCGTTGGGGTATTCAAGGTAACTAACTCAAGATGTGGTTAGCGTCATGAAATGTGGATTCTAGTCAACATTTCAAAACGAAACGAAATGTGAAGTCATTTAACGTCAAATAGGGTCATCTCAGGTCAAATAACTAAAAAATCGTTGTTGGTCAATGTAGCAACATTTCGATCCCGTCAATGCAATGCTATCCCCGCAGCAGCATCAGTGGTTTTGAGACCATTATTTCCATCACAATTCTCCCATGGTGTGTGATCTTAAAATATATTTCCCCTTTACTAGTGACGGGCGGGGGACCTTTTTGTGGTTCGAGAACCGCCTTGTTTTCACATCAAGTGATTAATTTTTTTTTTTTTTTTCAAAGAACTTTAGAACCCCAAATGCAATAAGACCGAGTTCTCCCAGGTATCCTTGAAACGCAAACATGACTGATGAAGTTTTCTGTAATCCCTTCAAGTATGTGGAGGTCATGAAACACAAGTATGGGGGCGCAATGACAGAATGGTGTTGTACAGAACTCTCCCATGTGTGGAATTCAATGGCCCAGAGGGATTGGCCACCAAAATCATGGCGGGTGGTAATCGTCAATGTCTAGGCAAGGGAAAACAGTCACAAAAAAGTTCACCAAGACTAATGAAGAAAGGTACGTGTACACTGATGAGTAGGCCTATATGGAGTTTCTGTAAATTGACACATGAATTGAGAAACCTATAAAGGAATAAACATGCTGTATTCCATGAAGGGTTTCCCAATCATAAGTGTGGCAAAAAAAGTGTGGCAGATGGGATGTCAGGTTACAGGGGAAACTCCCCTAAGATATGATGCCATTAAAATGTTGAATTAGGGAACTGTGTTTCATTTGGTAAATATCGATTTATAAAGATCTTAGAAAAAAAAATCTAGATTTGCGATTAATATTCCATAAGGTTGTTAGGTTCTTTTTTACACAGTTTAATGATGCCCATCAGAACGGCATCTTGGAGCTCTGTGACGTCCGGCATTCTGTTCAAGCTAGGCAAAACTCATTGATTTCAGATTCAGTAATGATTCAAAAGATTTTAAAAGTGGCCCTAAAGTGGCTCTGACTTTGATTTTGCCAAGGTGATAGATTGATTTTTTGTCCTTTTAAGAATCATATTCTAACTTCTCAGTGTTTAAGATGGCTTAGAAAAAGTTTTTGTATTTAAAAATTAGCATTATGGGGGGGGGGGGTCAAATACATCCAAAACGGATACATATTAAAGGGCCAAAATGGCCTGATCGATTAATCCGATATTAGACTTGTTCCACCATCTTAGGAACCCAGATTTTACCGAAGTAGGTCAAAATTTTGGGATCGGAGAAGATATCATTTTCATGTAAGCTCATAAGTAATTGAAATGGTCCTGCTGAACAAGACCAAGTCCAAGGCAGAGGTTTAGTGTTGGACCAATCACATAATGCAGTGTTATGCGCCATACTGTATTGTTAAAGAAATAAATGCATGTCAGTACGGGGGAATAAAAAGTGTTCTAGAAATTTAAGGACAAAAACATTTCATGATTCAGATATAAAATCTGTAAACTGTGTTTTGTGGCCAAAGTTGATTAATGTGCACGTTCGATCGTCTTTGGGACCCCCCCCCCCCCCCTGATACCGTATTAGTTGTTTTTTTTTGATCAGGAAGAAAATGGCAAAGACTGATTTTTTGCAACCCGGAAAAACAGCAAACATACCAAAATCCCCTAAAACCTTCTTTGGGGAAACATTTTATGAGTTTTGAAAGAGATCAAGGCTTTCCGGGCAAAGATATACTAGGTCAATTTTTTGAAAAACGATATGAATTTGGGTTAAAATGTATATACCAACGGATTTGGCTATAATCCTATATACCGATTAAAAAAAAAAAAATCGTCTGCCCCAGTTTGCCCTATGGGTCCCTACTTGAGAAAATGAGAGACAGATGCTTACCATTATCTTTATCTCTTTGCAAACAAAAGTTTTTAACAAGACAAATGTTCTGTTCAAAAAATAGCCAAATTGATACTTGTCCAAAAACGACTGATTTTACAATACAAAAAAAAACGATTTTACATAGCCAGGATAACCAACGCAAACCTATATGCCTATACATTCCAGTGAAAATCGGAACATCACCTATTTAGACTTCCATAAATTTATACTTATGGATTTTATAGAAGGGAATATCAGAGTAGCATCGGGTTCCAACAACAAATTGTATCTCAAACAAACAATAAATACATAGGCCTATAAATAATCTAATTCTTAAATACAAACCAACTCGATTTAAATATCGCACATTCGCCTTGAAAAGGTGGCAACAGCTTGCAATCCATGAATGAGTAAGCGTACCCGCGTGGCTTGAACACAGACTGAGCGCAGCGTCAGTTTTGCTTTGACGCGCTCGTCTCATGCATATTCAGTGTGGTACGTTTTGGTACACACTGAATCATTTCAAGAGGTGGTTTAACACAACGGGCGAATACATCGCGTCACAATTCTGCGTCTGGAACAACAGTGCTTTTGGGTCGCTCGCAAATTTGCGCATTTTCGCGATCTACTACGCTTCTGCTTCTTATCTATGGAATATTGTGTGTGGGACCCATTTCGGACACTCGCCATATCCTTTTTAAAAGTTTTCTTTACCTGTTCCTCCTTTATGTATAGAGATAAATGCCTACCAAACTTGACATTCTCTGGATTTTGGATATGGCACCAGGCCCCCTTGAAAAGGAAAAAAATAATATCCGCTAGCTAAAACTTGCATTTTCAGATGCTTGTAACTTCACATGGGGTGAGATACTCTGTTTCTGATTGCAGATTCCTGAAAGAAGGGCAAAATTTACCTAGAGTCCCCATTTCAGCTTGGTACCCCCTTTCCCCAACCTCCGCCCTTTTCCAAAATAAGATAGGAGTCCTCTGAAAATGGAAAAAATCACTGTTACGTCACGCGTCAGCCAAAAGGTGGGTCCCCGAGTAAGTTTCAACAGGCCGTAATTTTTCGAAACGGCTTGGACTACTAGAACTACTAACTACTGACCTAACATTTTCTGTAGGTTCATTTACCCACAGGAACAATTCATGACTTTTATTAAAATCTGAGAGAATCACCTGGGGACCTCTAGTGATTTGGCATGGAAATGACCCAGTAACATGAGTTGATATGATTTGGAATGATGGTGCCTTGAAGGCCGTTGGAGCGGCAGAAGGAGGGCGTCGACCGGCAGAGGTAGGAGTCCCTCCCTTTCCTTCTGAAGAAATGGTTAAGCGATTTCGCTTTCTCCCCGGTCCTTTAGAGATGTCCAGTTTAAGACGTGTCTTAGAGCATGGACCGAAACACTGCTGGTTTTTATAATCGTTAGAAACAAACCGGGCTTGCCTCTCCGTTGAAACCCTTTTCAATTTTCTGTGTGAGGTCTTTTTGTATGGATTTAGTTTTATCGTTTAGTCCGATTTACACTGCCGCACAATTCCTTTTAATTTTCTGAACTACTAAAATGGCCATCGACATGTTCATTTGCGCATGGATTTGCTATAATGCACTTAGCATAAAATGCCCTGTCCCCTGGGTACCTGGGATGGCCAGGACTTGCATGCTTTGTACTACCGTGAACCCTGATAGCCGGGAAGTTGATCTTTTTTTTTTTGCCCGGGTTGTCCGTGCGTATGTCGGGACTTGTTCGTGAGTTTTCATGCAGTCCAAAAAACCCGGATTTTTGGGTCGGGACAAACAGAAGCGCAGTTTTCAACAAAAAAACGTATACTATAAACATAGTACGAAAAAGCTACAATACACTAGATTGAAAAGGCAGTATAATAAAACATGTATTGCACAATCGGGTTGACGCATTTTGACGCTTTTGCCCGGCTACCAGGGGTCCGGACTTGGCCGGGGTTTGAAATAAAATTGTTGTCCCTGGCAGGCCGACAGGGCGGGGGGAGGGTTAACATTTCAAAAACCCACTCGTGTGCAGTTAGCATTTTCCACCTCCATAATCTGCTGCCAACAAGAAGCGTTGAGCAAAGAAATAACCGTAATTACCTGACCCTTTCCGTCGGGTCATGCAAACTTATGTGTCCTGTAACATTAATCACCATTTTTTGTTCACCAAACTACAGCCATCCCCGGAGAACGGGTTGGTACATCTTATTTTGACCCCACGTTTTTCTGCTCCCAGTTTTTGAATTCAGTAGCCTTGACTATTAAAATATCAGTATCCCCTGCACTTTATTAATTCATTCAAGGCTGCTGAATTCAACTGGGGAGGCGACAAAGTTGGGTCCCAAAATGGAACAACCCCCGGGTAACCAGGGGCCGGGGCATTTTTTTGATAGTGCCAAAAAGCTACTTTTCAGAGACAAAAGTCCATTTCGCAAGCCCCGGAAGTTGCACGAAATGGGCCGCACATACCTACCTGAAAAAAGGTTGATTCTTTTTGGTCCCCGCCAACCCTTATTGCAAGGGGGACTATATAAAATGCCTACGTCCGTGTGTGTGTGCTTGTGGTGTGTCCCAAGCCCATATCTCTGGATTCTAAGCAATTGTGGGTGTCCCATCTTCCGCAACAATAGATCTCTCAAGTTTTAGGCGTTTGGCTTGATTAAAGTGGGGTCATGTTGACCATAGGTCACAGTCAAATATGGTCCAAAATAGGGTCAATTTGGTCAAAAATCGGATATTGTTTAACCTTGTAAACAACAACGATAGCTTTGATCTAAGCAAGTGTTGGTGTCCATCTTCGCACCTTAGATGTCACCCAAGTAGACTGTGGAGAGTTCGAGATGGGTCATGTCGCATGGGTCAAAGGTCAAATATGGTCAAAAAATAGGGTCAATTTGGTCAAAAATAGATATATTAGCCTTGGTAAGCCGATATCTTTTGATTCTAATCAAGTATGTGGGTGCCCATCTTCGCACCATTGATGTCACCCATGTATATTGGTGGATGAGTTCGTGAGGTGGGTCATGTGGCATGGGTCAAATGCAGTCAAAAATGGGATTAAATTGCTATGGTGGGTGTGGTCAACATTCAGTGCAGAAAAATTTGAAGGTCATTTCAAGGTCACGTGGGGGTCATTCAAGGTCAAATGGGATAATATTGCTATAACCCTTGTCAAATGGGGTAGGATGATGAAACTTGGCGGTTGTGGTCAACATTCAGTGCCAAAAAATTTGAAGGTCATTTCAAGGTCATGCAGGGTCATTCAAGGTCAAATGGGATAATATTGCTATAACCCTTGTCAAATGGGGTAGGATGATGAAACTTGGTGGGTGTGGTCAACATTCAGTGCCGAAAAATTTGAAGGTCATTTCAAGGTCATGTGGGGTCATCCAAGGTCAAACCACTAAGTAGGTGGTAGGATGATGAAACTTGGTGGGTGTGGTCAACATTCAGTGCCAAAAAATTTGAAGGTCATTTCAAGGTCATGTGGGGTCATCCAAGGTCAAATCACTAAGTATGTGGTAGGATGATGAAACTTGGTGGGTGTGTTCAACATTCAGTGCCAAAAATTCTGATGGTCATTTCAAGGTCATGTGGGGTCATCCAAGGTCAAATCCATACACATGGTAGTATGGTCATGAAAACTGATGGGTGTAGTACGCATTCATTGCCAAAAATTTGAAGGTCATTTCATGGTCGTGGGGGTATTCAAGGTCAACTAACTCAATATGTGGTAGGTCATGAAACTGTGGATGTAGTCAACATTTCTAAACCGAAAATTGTGAAGGTCATTTCAAGGTCAAATAGGGTCATCTAAGGTCAAATAACTACAAATAGTTGTATGGTCAATGAAGTCAACATTTGATACCGTCAAATTGCAACTGCTATGGCAGCAGCCTCAGTGGTTTGAGAACCACTTATTTCCATCACAATTCTCCCTGTGTGTGATCTTAAAATTATATTTCCCTCCATTTCTACGTGACGGGCGGGGGACTTTGGTGTTCGAGAACCGCCTTGTTTTCACATCAATTGATTAATTTTTTTTCCTTTTTTTTTTCAAAGAACTTTAGAACCCAATATGCAATAAGACCGAGTTCTCCCAGGTATCCTTGAAACGCAACATGACTGATGAAGTTTTCTGTAATCCCCTTCACTATGTGGAGGTCATGAAACACAAGTATGGGGGCGCACTGACAGACTGGTGTTGTACAGAACTCTCCCATGTGTTGGAATTCAATGGCCCAGAGGGATTGGGCCAAATCCTGGCGGGTAACGTCAATGTCGGCAGGGAAAACCGTCACAAAAAAGTTCACGAAGACTAAGAAGAAAGGTACGGTACACTGATGAGTAGGCCTCTATGGAGTTATCTGTAATCTGCACATAATTTGGAAACCTTATAAATGGAATAAACATGCTTTATTCCATGAAGGGTTTCCAATTCATAAGTGTGGCAGAAAAAAGTGTGGCAGATGGGTCAGGTTACAGGAACTCCCCTAAGATATGATGCCCATTCAAATGTTTGAATTTAGGAACTGTTGTTTTCATTTTGTGTAAATATCGATTTATAAGATCTAGAAAAAAATCTAGATTTGCGATTAATATTCCATTAATGTTGTTAGGATTCTTTTTTACACAGTTAATGAGCCCATTCAGAACGGCATCTTTGGAGCTCCTTTGACGTCACAGGCATTCTGTCAAGCTAGGCAACTCATTGATTTTCTTAGATTCAGTAAGTATTCAAAAGATTTTAAAATTGGCCTAAAGTGGCTCTGACTTTGATTTTGCCAAGGTGCTAGATGCTTTTTTTGTTCTTAAAATCAGTTCTAACTTCTCAGTGTTTAAGATGGCTTAGAAAAAAGTTTTTGTATTTACATTAGCATATGGGGGTCAAAAACAATCCAAAACTTATACCATCTTAAATGCCAAATGGCCTGATCGTAATCGTTTAGCCTTTTTCCATCTAGAACCCCAGATTTTAACCGAAAAACGAAAGTGGTCAAAATTTGGTATCGGAGAAAGCTATCATTTTTCATGTAAGCTCATAAGTTAATTGAAATTGTATCCTGACCACGACCGGTCCAATGCAGAGGGGGTTTTGGAGCCCCAAATCCCACATGAAGCATTGATGTGCGGTGAGTAACTAGTATTGTAAAAATAAATGCATGTCAGTACTTTAGGAATAAAAAGTGTTCGAAAATTCTAGGACCCAAAACATTTCTGATCAATATAAATCTGTAAACTGTGTTTTGTGGCCAAAGTTAAATGTGCATGTTCCGATCGTCTTTGGGACCCCCCCCCCCCCCTGATTTACCCGGAAGTAGTATCGATTTTGAATTCAGATACGGCTGTATTTTTCTCATTGATCGTACTAAATTTGAAGCCCTCAAATCCACTGTTTTAGTGGTTACCCACCAATATTAGCACAGTATTAGGAGGGCTTTGCAAAATGCATTCTTGCGTCTACCATAAAAACCGTAAACCCCGCTGCAGTTTTTTCCCACAGTACTTGATGGGGTGTATGTGCAAGTGTCAGGCTCTCATATCAAGTAGAGAACACAATACACATAAATCGGAACAAGCACCTTTAAAGGTGCAACAAGAGATTTTGAGGCACCCAAATTTTGTGTCATAATAGTAATTTTAAATAGAGTATGTTATACACTCAAAAGTTTTCTTACCTTGTATTTGGCTACAGAAATGTCTTAAAGAGAGAAAAAAAAAGTGATTATGATTTGCTTCAATATAAAACAGGCTGAATTTCGTATTTGCTCCTATACGAAATTAAAAAATTCACAATTTTTGTACCAAAGCAGCATTTCTCAGCTTAATCCTTTCAGATGGGGATGTTTTTGATGGAAAGCTTTACATCAGTGCAAAATTCAGTACTTTCAATTTTTTAGGGACACCTGATATGTGAAATCTCTCATTGCACCTATAAGGTTTTTATGTGTTAAGAACAGGATTTATTGTAGGATCACATGACCTTATTGAGCCTTGAGGTGACATTTTCCAAAACTGGTGCATTGTGGGATTTAATCATTACACCCTCTGGGTCCAATACATGCCATCTATGTATTCACAGGGCTACACACATAAAGTATCAAAACTCTAATTAAGACTCTCACATCTTTTTTAGATGCAAGCAAAGAAGGTCTCTTTAGAATTCCTGGGAATTCCGAGCGACAACGCCGGCTTAAGACAAAGCTGAACAGTGGCCAATTGATTGACTTACACAATGAAGAATTCACTGCCCACGATGTGGCATGTGTTCTTAAGACATATCTGGGCGACCTGCCGGAACCATTACTTACAGAAAAGCATTATCTTGCTCATGTGCAGGCTGCAGGTAAGGAACTACTTGTTTGGAGCTCATCTTAAAGATGTATAACCTATGCCAATGAGTACCATAGGATAATAACAGGGAGATAGATGACTGAGAGGCTAGGAAAAGCACTACAATGGCAGATCCAGGATTTGAAAAATGTCAAAATTACCGGGGGGCTGAAAGGCTGTAACTGGTCCAAAATAGCTCAAAATGGGCTGATTTTGCAAGAATTTGCAGAATTACCGGGAGGCACGCGCCCCTCTGCCCCCTCCCTGGATCCGCGCCTGCACTAAGTTGACTAGTTTGCATGTTGGTCAGGAATTAGTTGTTTGTATACTTCCGTATGCTTGCCTGTGGGGAAACTGCCTTGTAAATAGGGAATTTAAGGTTAACAGATGAAATGCCATCACCTGACCTTATTCGTAATTGGCCTTTTCTGTCGTTGATGGCTCAAAATGAGTGCAAACACCCTCGCCAAAGTTTAACTAATCAATCTGCTATGCATTTGTCATTAAAAACTAGGCAAAAGCAACTACCCCAGTGACAGTGCTCACACCAATTTTACCTCTTTAATGGCAGGGGCCAGAGGGTGTTTTGCATCTCATAATGCAATGCAATGTGCCTATACTGTGTGCCTAAACACATATCAGTACTTAGGGATGAATTGTATTCAAGAAGTTTAAGAACCACAAGGCATTTCATGATCATAATAAAAATTCCCTAAGTATTAGCACCTTGTGAGCTAAACTGAGTGTAAAAGTTGGGGGTTTTATGTGTTAAAAATAGGATTTTTGTGGGATCACAAGACCTTTATCGATGTGAAATTTCCAAAAACTGGTGCATTGTGGGATAGACTCAATACACCCTCTGGGCAGGGCCAATTAATAATTACCAGAACTAAGCGCTATATTATTACCAAGTGCTCTATTAAAAAAGCTAATCATTGCAAGCTAACTCAATTATTTGTTTGTGTTTTTTCCCCTTTTCAGACCTGACCTATAAACTAGATGCAATTCCCAACCTCCAGCCAGACCAACTTCAAAGGCTCAAGGCCAAGAGAATGACACAACACATCACCGCACTTACATACTTGTTCCTTATGTTGCCCTCCACCAATTTCAGGCTCCTTAGAGAACTCCTTGAACTGCTTCAAGACGTGGCGAGGCAACAGGACGTCAACAAGATGACGGCGTATAATCTAGGAGTTATGTTTGCCCGAATATACTGTGCCAAGATATGTAAGAAAGGAGTGTCAATAAATCTGGCGTTCAAACCTTTTACACTAACTAAGTTTAAAAAAATAGCAAACAGGGAGGAAATACCCCAAGTGTTGTGGAAGCATAATCTCTGTCCAGCTGTAGGTGCATTTTGTGAAGCTAGCAAAACCACTGTTTAATCTTTTCTTGTGCTATTTTTTTTGTTACGTTATAGTCAACACATATCGTTAAAAAAAAAAAATGATATGATTCTAACAGTGAATTTTATGTTAAAGTCAAATGTCTGTATAACGTGCCCCATAGGCTCAACAGCCGGACGACAGGGGGTGCGGCCGCACCCCCCCCCCCCAAATTCCACAAAAGAGCCAAAAGGTCAACTTTTTGATGAAAAATTTTTATTGATCAAAAGTCCAAATATAGAGAAATATTGACAAGACCACTTTTCTGGTGGTGAAATGTTCAAAAGTCCAAAAAAAGGACCATTTTAGGGGGTTAGTCCACTTGTAAAAAAAAAGGTCCACTTTTTGAAGGAAAAAAGGTCCACTTTTTTCAAAGTCCCGCCCCCCCAAAAATATATCCTGCATACAGCCATGCGTAATTGGTGCCCAATCCCAGCGCAGATATTGCAACGTTTCCTATTATGACGGTTTAGATGACATAGAATATATTTTTGGCACAAGTTGGGGGATGGTGCTGTGGGATCACAAAATTGCCCTTTTCAGCTTCAATCAGAGGGTGTTTTGACCATCCCATAATGCCTTGCAAGGTCTATACTGTCCTGTACTATACACACATCAGTACTGTAGGAATAAAAAATGCCTCAAGCCCATTCCATGTCAACATCGAGAGTGCACCACAGAAGTCATGGATTTTTTTGATTAAGGTGGTGGTAGACATTGATGAGATATGAACAACAAAAAAGAAAACAATCCTGAAATTTTAAGCTTCCTACCGCCTTTCGTTTTCCCGCAGCAGAATTCAGAAATTTGGGGGGGGGGCACCTTCAGTGCTGTTGATGCAAAGACAATTTGAGAGGGCCAATAAAAACTTGTAATGGAACTCTCCAAAACTTTGAAAATCACTATCTGGGGGAATTTTTTTTTGGTGTACGAATTCTCCGTTCGTTAGTGCAGTCCAAAATCACAGTGGAAAGATCGTCTTAACCAGATGATGTTTCCATTCATCCAGGTGATCAGGCCTGGGATTCCTCTGGGACTTGTAGACCTCACAGTCATCTATATGGGCTAATGGTTTGTGGCTCTCCACATCGCAGTTTGGTGAAGGTTCTACTCCGATCTTGTGAAGGAAGTCGATCTGGCATCAAAAATGTGATAGCTTATTTACTTTTAAAGTTATTCGGGTGTAAAAATGCAATATCGTTAATCTGGGACCACGTTTGGGGGTAGAACTCGGTAACAATATTTTTAATGTCGATTTTCGTGTTAATCTGGTCACAATGCAGGACTTTCTAACAGTACATATAAGCCCATTAGGTAAGTAATAATTGAGTACAGCCTATTTAAAAATTCCTAATTTTGAATTTGCATATAATTGGCCCCCTGAAAATCAATGTTGACCTACGGCATCACCCCTCTACTTTCAGATATGTTGAAGATACATCATCAAAGAACTATTCTTGAAAGAACGATTGGTGTTTTGATGTCTTCATTGTTTTCAGCACAAGACACGTTTGCTATGAACTTCCTGATGCCAGATTTGAATTCTACACCAAATAGTACCCATAGATAGCGATTTTCAAAGTTGTGGAGGGCTCCATTACTAATCGGTGACCCTCTCAACATAGTCTTTCACATTGGGTGGCACTTTTGAGGGTGACCCCCCTAAATTTCCAATTGCTCTAGCGGGAAAACAACATGGACTATGACACTCAAAATATCAGGTTTTTCATATCTCATCAATATCTACCACCACACTTAAAGCGAAAAAAATCCACGACGTGCTGCGGTGCACATCTCGAATGTTGACATGGAATGGGCCTCAAAAAGTTTAAGAACCACAAGACATTTCATGGTCATGCTAAAAATTCTTTTTTAAGTACTACTGTACTAGCACTTTGTGGGCTAAAATGGGCTTAAAATTAAAAGTCAGGATTTTTATGTGTTAAGAATACGGGTTTGTGGGATCACATGATGTGATCACATCACAAGATCCCACAAAATCCCTTATTGAGGTGTCCCGAAACTAGTGCATTGTGGAATTGACTCAAAACACCCTCTGATCATCAATAGATAAAATAGAAGATATATTGTGTTGAAAACAAGCGAGTGATCCCTTGTTGCACAAATGGCGAACTCAAATATGGTTACATGTATATATGACTTGACTCGCATTCACAACATCACTGAAATAGTAGCAGCAAAAAAAAGGTTGGCAACATTTCTTCAAGAATGTGTTCTTAGTCTGCCAACAGGGAAGATTACAAGTGATTGTTCGTCTATTTTACCCAGTTTTGAATAGAAAATAAAATGGGAATTAGTTTTTTTGTATTCTGACGATTACCACGAATAGCATTTGAAAAATTCAGATTTATATCCACAACTTAATTGTGGGATGGAATTCATGATTGCACACTGTCACGCTAGTTTCAAGGTAGCAATGTACCTTAAAAAGTGTCATGTGATTCAAAAATTTATAGGTTGGAATCATAATTCCTTGGAAATTATAACACGTATTCATCGGGCATCAGCGTCGAAACATCACACCTAGAGCTGGGAGTTTACCTTTAATTTCCGATCCATTTACTCGGTCTGTATTTCCGTTCGTTTAAACGTTTAACCGGTCGTAACAGTTAACGACTGCCGCTTGCGCGTCTCCCATCACGTCAAATGCAATTCATTGCACCAAAATCTTTCGTAATCGGGTTACCCGGGTTTGGCATTCGATCATAAATATCATCTTGAACCATAAAATGTTGTTTGTGTACTTACCTATGTTAGGTTTTTTAATCCAAATAAAGCATTGAATATCCCAAAGAATGCTCAAACGACGAATCATTTGGGAGCTTCCATTAGCGCTGCGTCATTTTACCTTTTATTGTAGATCCCTCTGTATTGAAGCACCACATAATTTGGGCCGTGTTAGGCGGTGTATATGCCGAAGTCCCTCCACTCACTACAAGAACTTGGTAACGGGGGATTTCCCTTTCCGTAAAAGCGGACAAACCACTTCTAGAAGAATCATTGGAAACTGTAACTTTACTTTCACTGACGGCGTGGTAGTTTTGGTGAAAATTTGACTTCAGACAATTAAAATAATACTGAAAAAAAGTTAGTAGTGTTTGCTGACGTGTAAACGTGTAGTGAATTTTCTAAACGTGTAGTGAGCCTTACGTTCGTGTAAACGTTTAAACGGATACACGTCACAGCACTAATCACACCACAGAAACTTCTGATGATGCTACATACACTATACAAGTTAACAAGATGTACCTGAACAGGGAATGTGGTTTTCTTTTTGTTCAATTGATTAATGAACAGAAGAATTTGGCATACCACACTCTGCTAGTCCTACACAGATTTCTTAAGGTTGTCTAATGTAGGTATGCATCTGTCTGAAAAGTCTCAAGGCTTTCTGTCTCTTAACTTTAGTCAGAATCATTCTACTTCTTTCTCTTTTTATCCCCCTGAATTAATAAGTCATGGGGGATATTGTGATTGCACATTACTGTATAAGTGGTTATTTTTGCAAGGTTTTAGTTTTGCGATTTTCACAAATTTGAATAACCATTCATGAAAATGTTTTAAGAAGTGCAAGTATGCTATAAATAGCTCCAGGCTGCATACCGCATGACTTCCTAGTAAAACAAAAGGCCCGGGACAAAAAGGGTACACCCGTTCATACAAGCATAATTACGTGCGGTCATAGAGGTCATCACACATCCATGTGTATTTGTCACGTGTTGCATTGACCTACAGATAATTTCACTGAAAAGTAAAATTATTTGGCTGAAAATGCATCGTTATCTTAAACCTGTCAAACAGACAGGCTTACCTAGCGCTATTGCTCATGGACTAGATCCAGCATCCATAAGAGCTGCAAACGAGCAAGTTAACGCAACAACGAGTAGTGAGAGTGAAC
The DNA here is from genome assembly GCA_023653785.1 of Ophioderma brevispina. Taxonomy (NCBI): domain Eukaryota; kingdom Metazoa; phylum Echinodermata; class Ophiuroidea; order Amphilepidida; family Ophiodermatidae; genus Ophioderma; species Ophioderma brevispina. The sequence continues at coordinate 28,583 of JAMKCH010019584.1, forward strand.
CAGACAAAAATGCAGCCAAACACTGCTGCACGGTGGGGCGGTTCATATGGGATTTACCCACCAGAGCTACGTGCAAAGATTGGGAGATATGCTGCCGAAAATGGCGGCGCATCTGCAGAACGGAAATAATGGTCGGGTTCTGTGAGATTGTTGGCCTGTCACCGGTAAAGGATGGAAGCATTTTTTTAGCACAACTGGCACGTCAATCCTTGATGTTATGTCAGGAGAAAAATTACCAACCGCAAAAATAACAACTCGCGAAAAGGTCCATAAACTGCTAAATCGCAAAAATACTCACTTATACAATATTTGATGAAACTTGGAAAAAGGTCTGCATTTTGAATAAAAAAAAGGACAGAATTTTGATTGATTTTTGCTGTCCGTAGACAAAAAAAATGAAATATCACAATTTTAATACAAAATAATGAACATGTAAAACATGGCGTGGCACATATGGAAGTCTCACCGAAAAGACACAAGAATCTATCGTCTTTGGGGGAAACTGTTGTTTTGGAAAAGGCAAAAAAAGTGCCCTCATCCTCTTGAAAAAACATCAGGCTGAGAAACTAATAATTTTTTTTACCTGGCCTAATGTAATTGTTGGTTTTGCTCTCACTTGCATCTAGGTTCCAACTTCAACACTTCACAAATGCGAGTTATATGTGAGACATGGAGGCACTCTACCAAATGATGAGGAGGAAGAGTTAAATAGGACAAAGGTATGAAAGTGTGTCCATTTCTTTCTGTAATGGACAGCATTTAGTTTTTTGCTTGCCAGGAAGAAGCTTCTTTTGAACAATTTATTTACACAAGCAGCAATGGTAAATAGAGTAAATTGGTAACTGTTATCGCTGCGAGAAAGTGGGTCCTTGTCAAGGAAGTTAGTTCTGAGGACTCCCACCTTACAGTGCTATTTCTGGTTGGTTCATTGTATGATATCATATTATATCTGCATGATATAATATGATATACTCCCAAGTAACCAATATAATTGAGCATCTAGATATCTGTATGCAAGTCTAGAGGTGCACCATTAGATATCCGAGGGGCATGGAAGTTGGTGTCGGGTCAGATTTTTTTTTTTTTCATTTTTGAGTACTTTCATGTGGGTGGGGGAAGGTTTTTCTTTAATTCACCAGTAGAGCAATTTTTTTTACTCACCAGTGGGGATTTTTTTTTTTGGTGTCACTAGTCAGCAAAGGTTTTTGAAGGGGGTGGGAACCCCCTAAGTAGAGGAGAGCTACAGCAAACGGGTCATATGGCAAGGGTGTGATTCTTCAGGATTTTTCCAGATTTCAGGATTTTTATTTTCAAAATTTCCGCAACTTTATTTAATTTCAGCCCGATTCTAAGCATTTGCGGTCAATTTTTACGACACTGTTTTCAGAATTTTTTACCAAATTTGGGTTTTTTCCACATAACTCAATCACACCCCTGATATGGATAATCCAAGATGGCAGCTATGCATTTCCACATTAATTTCCTTGGTCCTTGCCCTTTCACCAAAAATTATTCCCACTAGCTATTTTACAACATTAGCAATGTAAAGGTGCATGTTAAATTCATTATCAATATTTTGGTTTCAATTTTGGGGAGTGCATGGTGCAGAAAGGAAGGGTTTGAGTTCAATTTTAATCACAGAGATGTAACTTTTCCGGAAATCTCTGGATTTTTGGCCATAAATAAAAAAAATGTAAAAAAAAAAATAAAACTAAGTTTTAATTTTTTTTTCAATTTTGGAGATCAAATTGTTATGATAAAGGTAAAACTGCACCAAAAACCCAAGTTTTACTTACCAATTTATTTTAGAGAAGAGATCTTATACCCTAAAATCACGTAAGAAAATACGTTCCCCAGAGCTTCACCGCATGCTACGCTAAAATTTGGCCTTCCTGTTGGTTCAAATTTTGGATTTTCAGGAAATGGGACTACTCCTCTGTTACATCTCTGTAATCACCTCTCAAATCATGGTTTTAAGGCCAAATTGCAAAACATACCATGATTTTTTATTTACATAGGATCATTGTGACAGCGGTAGAAGGTCAACAGATATGATCAGCGCCCCACAGAAAGCCAGCATAGAGATTAAAAATGAGAACAATAGCACAGAGGAGGCATTAGCACAACTCTATGCAGATGTGCAGGCCATGCCGGAAAGCTCTAAGAAGAGAAAACTTATGAAGCAGGTTAGTAGTGCAGAATTAAACAGGTGTGTCAAAAATGACTTAATTTGGTATAAATCAAAAACATGGGAACATGTTGAGACGTTGTCCTGCAGTGGACTCACATAGCCGATGATGAAATGAGACGCCTAGATATCTTGGAGTCTGGATAATATTGATGTGTTAACCAGAGTAATATCCAGATTTCCTAAGTGTTTGTTATTACAGGACCAATAGCACTGTCTTGTGGAACACCCAATTTCTAAGTGTTAACAACCCACTCCATGTCTTAAATGATATTCATCCCTAATAATCACATTGATCTTGAAGCTGTAACTATTATATTCTAAAGTGTCATGAGATGAATTTGTGATCTAAATGTTTGTTTTTAAAATTGTACTATTTTAGAGGAATATCAATTCAACATTGGGATTAATTTTTATTAATCAACACTTGCGTGCACTGGCAATTTCCAGGAAAAGATTAATAAAAATTCATCCTAGTCTGCCTTGAGAACTAAGTAGTTAAAAATTTCAACATTGGAATTGTTAATATTCAAACCTTTTAATGCCTATAACATCATTTTACCAACTTGTGGATTTGAACTAAAATTGCAAAATTATTAAGCGAAGATAATGAAGGGCAAACTTAAAACATCAATTATGAAGTGTCAGTTTCTTTTTAAAAAATTTATAATTATTCAATATAAATGTTTCATGATTGAGTTCAAATCTAGTACAAAAGAGAGAGAATAACTTTTGATTACAAGAGAGGTTCGAAAAAGCTTTAGAGTTGTTTGAAATTGCCTCAGCAAAAGCTAATGCTAGCAGCATTTAAATGGTTGTGAATTTAGAATTTAGGACAGATTTTAATTAATACACAATATTTTGTTCTTATCTGGTACATAGTATTCCTCATTTCATTCAAAGAGTACAGCTTTTCTTTCATCTCATTATCACATTACGTCCATTTTGCCTGTTGACTTCACATTATATTCATGTTCCTGTGTGACACTAAAAATGTTGATAAAGTAAACTCATCTGCACATTTTGGTCCCCGCCAACTTTTGATGGCGAAGGGGGACTAGAAATGCTCCCCGTCCGTCCGTGTGTGTGTGTGTGTCCCACGCGATATCTTTGGAACTAAGCAAGTGTGGGTGTCCATCTTCGCAACATAGGTGTATCTCGAGTACAGGCTGGGTGGGATCCGAAGTGGGTCATGTGTCATGGGTTCAAAGGTCAAATGAGGTCAAAATATGGTAAAAAATAGGGTTAAATTGCTATATTACCTTGTCAACACGATATCTTTTCATCTAAGCAAGTATGGGTGTCCATCTTTGCACCATATATGTCGCTTAAGTAGGCGGCGGATGAGTTTGGAGATGGGTCATGTGCCATGGGTCAAAGGTCAAATGTGGTCAGAAATTGCTTTAAACCTTGTCAATTGTGGTAGGATGATGAAACTTGGTGGGTGTGCTCAACATTCGGTGCCAACAATTTTGAAGGTCATTTCAAGGTCGAGGGGTCATTCAAGGTCAAATCCCTAAACATGTGGTAGGATGATGAAACTTGGTGGGTGCGGTCAATATTCAGTGCCGAAAATTTTGAAGGTCATTTCAAGGTCATGCGGGGTCATCCAAGGTCAAATCTCTATGCATGATTGTATGGGCATGAAACCTGGTGGGTGCAGTCAACATTTTATGCCATTTTTTTCAAGGTCATTTCTGGGTCATCTGGGGTTACTGAGGTCAATACACTGCAAATGGTTGTATGTTCATGAAACTTTGTGGGTGTAGTCTAAATTGATACCAGAATTTTTCAAGGTCATCTGGGGTCATCCAAGGTATTGAAACTGCTATGGTAGGAGCCTCTCTGGTTTCCATCACAATCCTCCGTGTGATCGTTAAGGTTATTTTATTTTCATCTTAAGGATAGTGTCAACCCTGGTGCTTTTGTTTTTACAAAACACGAAATTTGATTTTTGCACCATTTTAAACATCAAACGTGTTCTATAGTTACCCACAAAGGTTATCCACTGCAGACCATCTTGAGCTGTATTTTGCCGATTAAAACAGCTTTTGCCATTAAAGTCCACAAAACTGAAAAAATGAAAATCAACTTGTTTTTGTTATGCTGTCTAAATTTTGGGGCAAAATGTGGTTTTTTTAGTATTTTTCCCAAAATCGAAGTTTTACATTAATCTGATGCCATCACCCCTCGGTTAAATCGTCCAATTATTCTTTCTAGAATGTATACTTTTAACATACAATAATCAATATTTGCAAAGTTACAAAACCAAAATAGATTCTCGGAACTCAAGGTTCCACTGCCTTAAACTACCTACCCCCCCCCACCCGCGACGAGAGGGGGACCTTTGTGGTTCGAGAACCGCCTTGTATTATTTCACTCCATGTAAAAAGTATACTTTGTCAGTGTAGCATATGTCCTTTGACATTTTGCTCCATGTTCACACACCTTGGTGTCAGTCCTTCTTCTGTATTCTAGTACTTTGTATTCAAATGTCAAATTGTTATAAGGGGTACTTCAACATACAACCAACAATCAATCACTAGGCAATAGGCCCAACTGGCCCATATAAGTTTGTCTCAGAAGAATTGTGAAAAAAAGGCAGTGCAAAATGCATTCTCTTTTCTTTTTTTAAATTCAAATGCGAAATGCGTTTGTTTGTTTTTTATTGCATTTTTGACCTACTTTTTTTCAGCCAAATTTTCTTTTTCTGAAAATTAAAAAAACAACATGTTTGAGTAAAACCTAAAAAATAATGCCGCTAAAAAAGCCATGCGGGCGATCTTGTTTTTCTTTGTTTTTGTTTTTGTTTTTGTTTTTTGCCTTATCAATCTTTTTGTTTGTTTGTTCCATTAAAAAAATGTCTTGTTTTTAACTGGATTAAAGAGGGGATGACTCGATTTAAGTATATGTGACCTCCCACAAAACCAGGACAAAGTCGCCAGAGTACTTTAGGAGAAATAGATCAATAAACTGGTGTAAAATCAATAGAAACAAAAGAATTTCAAGGCATATATTGATTTTTGATGGTAAAAAGGATTTGCAATGTTTACATGTTATACGTCATTTTAAAGCTTGTTTTTTCAGCTTTTCAAATCTGCACATATCTCAAAATGAAAATTTTCCGACTTTATCCGGGTTTCATGGGAGCAGGTCACAATAAAGTTTTCATCCTGATAGAATGGCTTTCAAGTTCATTCACCCAAAACCCCATTTGTAAAGTTTTGTGTCAGTATTTTAATCTATTTTGATGTGAGAGCTAAAAGCGTGATTTTGTAAGCTCCATAAGTAAGTTAATATCGGTTGACCAAATGGGCCACGTTTTCGCTCACAACTTCCAACCAAACATCCTTTAGACCTAAGATTTCATAGGGTAAATTAGAAAAACAGTAGCTTTATCAGATACAAAAGAAAAATTTTGACCACTTCCGGTAAATCTGGGGTTCTGGGGACGAGGCTATTAGTGATCGGGCCATGGCCCTTTAACTGCATTCACTCTTCACTTTCATTGACATCCTTCTCACTCGTGTGATCACCATTTCACCTAACCACAGTTTGCCAAAAATAGCTACTTGCCTGGAACGCCAACCCGCGTCAGGGAAGAAGCTCTGAGGCGAAGCCACCAGAATGGGCTGAGGTTACGAAAACACACCAGGAGCAAATCCCTTGGGGAAGTCTTTTGTGTAAGTATACTTTGTTTTGCCTCAAGTTTGGCAGTGACGTTAATGCGTGTTGTAGGTTGTGCAAACTTGAAGGGCATGCACACGTCCTCGGAATCATATGCAAGTAAAGGCGGCACAATTAAAATGCAAGCATGCATAGAGATACTTTATAACTTCACTACTAGACTTGAGGTGAAATGAAGTATAGTCTTATTAATGAATCACCTACAGAGCTATGCATTTGAGCTATAACTCTCTTGATTGCATATGCTCAATGGTCATGATATCTTACAAGATTAAAGAAATAGATGAGCAAAGTTCAGGTTGGAGGTTTTAATGGCTTTCACACAAATTTGTCTATTGTGAGGAGTGTCAATTTCAATTGACATCTATAGAGCAAGTTTTTCTTAAGGTGATTACATAGTGTCATGCCGCTGTGATGTACGCCATTTGCAGGATTGAGCTATTATAGTCAAGCGGTGATATCGCTTGGAACTACGTCATGAGTGGCACTGCTCCAGAGTTGACTTCAAGTTAACTCAATGCGATTTGCTGGTCACCGCAAGCGATTCTGACATGATTG